>VZTJ01005553.1:3082371-3244892 GCA_013397795.1 Orthonyx spaldingii
AAAAGTTATGCCTTGTTTTGATGGGAGAACAAGCAGTTTTCATACAGAAAATTTCACAGACAGTGAAATGATGCAGGAAAACTGAGCCTGAGTTAATATATGCATAGTCTTGTGCTCCCCTCTGACAAAAGGTGCAGAAGAAATTATATCCCAGAACCCTACCTTCAGTCTCACCCCACTCACATGCAGAACTCTATGGTTTTGTCCTACTTCTTTTTTATATATAACTTTATATACATTTAAAAACCCCATTCAATCATAAATCTTAATAAAACTTACTAAAAATGTAACAGGAGAGCAATTTCTTAACTTAGAGTAGCAACAGATGATTTTGCCATTAAAAAATACTTTTATTGCTATAATGTAGCTGTTCCAAAGAGCTGATGTCAAATATTAAACAAAAGCCATTAGTTATTCAAATATCCTCCCAGTCATATATGCCCTTCCTCTGCAATCTACTCCCTCAAAGGTTTCCTTCAACTTTGACCTCACACATTTTCTCTGTAGGAGTAAGTAGTACTTCAGCATTTGGGTCAACTGCATTCCTTGAAGGCAATTACAATTTCAGTTAACTTAGATGCTCAGAGTTAGATGCTGCTCTTTTTTAATAGAAAAATTCACTTTACTTTAAATAACATTTGTAAAAATAGTATGCAATCATGAGGCGTTTGGTTTTTTTTCTTTAAATACCACTGCCAGAAAAATCCATGAGCCACCTTGCAAATGACTTGATGTGGCATGTTATTTCTCATAACTTAACTACTGCTATAATAAAAATCTGGTGGAATCAGAAATATTATTTAGGTGTCCTTTGCCCCTAACAACTCCAGAAAGGCTCAATTAATTGTACAATACAAAAATAGCTGTTGGTCAACTCCCAGTCATGGTTAACTTTCTCCTAGTGACATGACCTATTTGGAGCTACAACGTGTATAAACTGCCAAAGAACATCAGCTACAGTATCAGGATTACTGTTCAATTACCAGTCTCCCTCAGCAAGCACCTGGAAGGAAAGTGAGCAAGTGAAAAAGGCCTGAAGAAAAACCAACTGCTGAAATGTTAAAAGAAAATGCCAGAGCCACTGGTATTAGGGAAATGAAGACCCACCATGCAGGTCTAGTCTAGGCTAGACTGCCAACTAACCAGGTTAGACTGCTAACTAACCAGCCAGAGCTGGTTGAGGATTTCCAGAGGTTCAAACTAAGGGACAGGCTGGGTTAAAAAATGGCACATATTGTAGCCCAAGGCCTGATCCTCAGGAGGGAAGGCACTGGGGGAAAAAAAAAAGTCTTTCTGTGGGAAAGGGTATAATTCTGTAGTTCTGCAGAGCTACATGAGAAGGATTTCACAAGGGAAAGTGGTAAACTGGGTATCTGCATCCATGCCCGCATTTGCTTCAACTTCTGAGTAATTCTTGATCATCCCTGCAAGTCTCTGCACTTCAGTTTCAGAACCTACAAATCACCAAAGATCCACTGTCTCTTACATGTATTTAGTCATAGTTGCTCCTATAAGGAAGTATCATAATAAATTTTACAGTAGACTAACACTGACACAAGTGAATCTCTTGGCTTCATGCCACTGAGCGTGCAAATTCCAATCTTTTACAGTTTTTCAGTGTAAAAGGAGACAGTTTTTCAGTGTAAAAGAAAACAATTTCACAGTATCAAGGCATCCAACCAAATGATTTGACAATTATTAGGTTGATTACAATCCTACTGACACCCACAGCAGCTTCCCCTACCCACTCCCCAATTAGTCCTTCACAGGCTCAATTCTTGAGACTTTCAGAGTACAGAGAATTTCTGAAAATGGAATACCCAGGCTACCTCTGTGAATGAATCTACTGATGACACAGCAGCACTTGCAACAGGAGTCTGCTGGGCCAGGTTCTCCAGCAGTTCCACTGAGATTCCAATCTGAGCCACTGTTGGCGTCTGTGGGAGGTTCATGGCACCAAAGGGATGTTGACTCCCCTTCCCTGAAAGCACCACGAACAGCACACGTTAGGTTTGGCACACATGTAAAGGCTGTGTAACTTAAACCACCGTGTTTCTCCTGTAGAACATATTCCCCAGCTCCCACTAGAGGGATCTTCCTGTCTCAGAAATAAAACCACAGTCCAAGCACAGGAACAAGTACACACAAGCACAACAGATGGAACAGCGTGATTGGTACAGTTAAAAAGCACAACAGATCATAAGGAAATTTCTAAAACACAGGAAAACATCACTTTAAAGCTCCCTATGAAGTAAATGGGTTCAAGAGGAAATACAACCAGTGAGTGAAAGACAGCAGAACCTTTCTCTACAGCAACCAAGCTTTTAATTCACATTTTGGCAATTGCAGATAAACAGCAAACATGCAGCACTGCTGCAGTTGTTTGATTCACTCATTACAACCAAGTTCTAGCGAACCTGTTTGTGCTCTGAAAAAGCAGAGAACACGAGTTTAAGATCCCTCTGACTCAGGGAGGACTGGGCAGCCCCAGGTCTCATCTGAACTGGTAAAACCCACCAAAAGCAGCAAAGGTCAAAGAAATAGTCATGGAGCAGAAAGGCCTCTGACTTTCCAAGTGCCACAAAGAAAACAAGGAACCATCCCCAAACTGCATGTCACTCACACAGACATCATCCCAGCCCTCTCCCCTCACTTCTGACCTTTCTCAACCCATACTTTCAGTCCCATCTTCAGCCAAGGTCTCTGCAAACAAGGAACAACAGACACTCAGAGTCACTTAAATCATGTACTCTTCTGTCAGCATCTCTAAAGGAAAATGCAGGGAAAGGTCTGTGGGACCACAGTGCTATCAGTAAACAAACACTAATACTGCACCTGTATTTGTTGGAACACAAGAGTCAAGTACCCTCTTAACACAGAGGCAATGTTTCAGCAGCACTCTCTGGCCTTTTACTAGCGGGAGAAAGCAAAGCTAATCAAGAGCTGTCCTACAGACCAGTCAGCACTATCTTGCACTGCTAGAAAGGCTAATGGAGATCAAAAGCACCATTTGACTTAGTCAAAAACTCAGCCAGCCAGAACAGTTTGACAGGTTGAACTGAGATCAAGACTGAAGACCTCAGGAACCTGACCATTCCTCTGCCACGACACAAAGCAAAAAGAAGCAAACAGCCAACCCATATGGAAAATACATTCACAAACTCAGCACCCTGTTCAATTGAAGCTATGTGCTACTCCTCACTCCAGATCCTACAACTGCAATATAGTCCTACCTTATGAGTAAAGCACTCCTATTAAAATGGTACTTTAACACAAGGTAAGAAGAGAGTTCATCTCCTGAAATGCTGTTTAGAACCTCTTCTGTGAAATGTCATTGCTGTATTATCTCAGCATTTGCTGTTCATAGATGCGTGCTTGATACAAGCTATCGGAAACCAAGTATCAACTTATTAAAATATCCCATAGCAATAAAGGTAGTACAAGTTTTGCATCTTGTAACGTCTTCACCTGAGAAGCTGACATGACCATAAAAATGTAACATCCTCAAGCAACAGGCTCTGTTACAATGTATGATTACTTTAGACAGTCATCATCCAAACAATAAAACACATCCATTCCATTCACTTCACATGAACTCCCATGGAACCATGCCCTTGGAAAGCTGTCTGCCTAAAAGAGGGAAATAAAAGCATCCATTGCCATCCTTACATGTGGAGAAATACACTCCACGTTTTCCATGCTTGGCTCTTGCAATTAGCATTCCAAACCTTACAAATGCAGAGAATGTTAATCAGTACTGAAATAAAAGCTCAGGTTTTGCATTCAGACCCTACACCCTCCAACACATTACATCACAGCAGAGCAACTGCTATCAGAAAAGTATTTTTCCACCCATTTCTTTCCCTTCATTGAAACCTTAATTCAATGGTTCAGCCTTCATTACCTTTCAGCCCAATCACAGCAAAACCCTTACCCATGTGTAGGCCTCAAATGCAGACATCATATTACAGCATAAACAGCATCACAGCAGAAAAGTCTGTCATGGAAAAGGCTATCCTGTAACTCTTATCCCACTTGTGAACATACTTCCAGTACAGGTGCAAAATACAAGTCCACAGTTTGTTTTCTATTTCTACCACAACTTCAGGCACAACTGAAAATCAAAAAAACCTTACAATTCCAAGGCAGGGAGCATTTCTAAGCCCCTTCTTTATGTGCAAACAAATGAAACTCTGCTACAACCACTGCGTCCCAAGGAGCTGACAGGGACACACCTTTGGTCCTCTCATCTGTCTATTAAACCCAAAATGCAAAGTTCAAGTATCAGTAATGTCTCTCAGTGATTCCAGATCTCTGTTATGTAGTCTTGTCCATCTTAAAATTGTTTATGGCCATGGAAACTTAGACTGTGTAGCTTAGACTGAGCCCACAGTCACAGATAAGCTGCAGACAACAATGGGAATGGCAGAGCTCTCTGCTGCTCAAACCAAGCACAGCAGTGCCTCAAGACACTGCAAATGCGTTCAACTATGCCACTGAGTTCTTCCTCGAGAGCAGCCCTTACTGGGAAATTATGGCTAATCATGCAAAAAGCATCTGAAAACGTGTTTTCCTCTAAAGCTGTCTGGGAGAACAGACAGTGAGTCTTTCAAGCACGAGAAACATATGCCAAAAGCACTGGTGATATGCTTTACTGTTGCACTAACCACACGGCTTGGGAATACAAAAAACCATGTCCCTCTAAACCCTTCCTGCAGTTGCTCCCTCTTCTGAAGAAAGCCCAAATTCTTGAGAATGTTTATGATCAGAATTCATTTGCTCTGCAGCTCGAGAGCCCTTATACCATACTGCCACATCCAGGACAGACCCAAAAGAAAGCATGCCATGTTATGAATGAATACATTTTAGCACAGCAACCTCAACGCTTAACTAAACAGGGATTCAAGTAACAGATGTGGACTACACCCAAGCCTACAAAAGATGTGTACTCCTTTATCACTGTAACACTTTAGGCTGCTTGGCTGATGTATCCATCCCTTTCATAGGAGAAAGGTGTGCCATTGGAATGTGTCATCGTTTTTACAATGCACACAGCAAACCCTTCATGTATTTAGGAAAACACACACACACATCCCCCCTACTCGATGTACTGAAAGTACTGAAAGATTTGGAAAGCTGCTTTCCAATGAGGACACCCTCTACTGGACAATTCTATAGAGCAACTGCCCCTGGCTGGGTAGTGCCAGCTGTCAGAAATCACTGCCAGGCTCTACTCCCTGCAAAACCTATCTGTGCTACAAGGAATACCACCACTTAGCAGAGGAAGCTGGAAGAAAATGCTGCTGGCATGTCTAGACAAATGCCTAAAAACATGGTAGGGAGGTTACAGGATCATTTTTCCTCAGGTTGTCTATGCAGAAGCACAAAAACACGTCAAATCTGCTTAAAGGAATTTCCAGATCAACACCACACACAAGAGAAGAGGAGTGAGAAACTTCACAAGGAACAATAACACACAGACAGACTTCCATGAAGCTGACAAGCTGCTTCTAGTACATCTGCTCAGAACTGAGAACACAGAGTGGGCTGCCTTTTCAAGCAGCTTTTTGTTCAAAGCAACCTTCACACATTTATCCCTTATGCACTCAGGAACACATCTGTTTCACGGATTGCTATGTTCTACCAGTCTTACCAGATTTCAGACCAGAAATTTTGAAGATGGCACTTGGCTTCTCATTAGTGACAAACCCCAGCAGCTGCCACACTGCCATCCCACTCTGGTCTGGGTAACAAAAATAGACAGATCCTCCCATTCCTTCTGGAAATGGTATAGTTCCCAGCATGAAGACCACTACATGGTTGATGTTTTCATAGTCCGGTAAATCAAATACAAATTTGTCTTCAGCCACTTGTTGGGGTGCAGCTTGTACCTAAAAAGAACAAACCCTTTATTAGTATTAACACGTTTTTCACCTTCACCTGTAACTGTGAATTTCCTTTTACAGAAATACACCTAAAGTGGTACATAACAAAAAGTGAGGAACGTACTAGCCTAAAGAGCAAATAGCCAGATAAAAGTCAAACACAGCAGAAGAACAACTGCAAAAAATATTACCAGAAAGACACAACAGTCTTGTTCTACCTGCACTGAACACATATCCCACCCGGGACTACAGGATCAGAATACCTTCGCTCCCCATGTGCGTAGGAGGAAAATAGGGTGCAGAAGAGGTTGCCAAGTCACTAAGAAGTGGCTGTTGACCACCTGGCTGGCACAACCCCAGGATCATGGAAACCTGTTCACATAGGAAATACAATAGACCTTGAGAAAGGCAACAGAAGGATGGCTGAATGCCAGAGCAAAAGATACCCTCCTCTTTACCCGAGATGCCACATCCTTGCAGCCAAGGCACAATCTAGCCTTAAAACGCTTCTTTTAAGCTCCCAGCTTGTCTCTGAGGAGACAACATTGACAGGGGGACGGCAAGGGCCTCCCGGCAAGGACGTTCTACAAGGCAGCTGCCTGTGGGGACGCGGGGCAGGAGCCAGCCGAACGCCGGGCAGGCGGGGCCCCATGCCTGGGGCCCGGGCGGTCGAAGGGCCCTGCGGCAGCTTCACCCCGGCGCCGAGCGGGTTGAGGGCCCCGCCCGGGCCCGGGCAGCGCTCACCAGCCTGCCCGCCACCAGGCAGCCGAACATGGCGGCGGCCGGCGAACCCCCTCAGACGCCTCGCTACTCCCGAGCCTCCATGAGCGCCGTCCCCGGAAAGTCAACACGCCCCGCTCACCCCGGCGCCGCCGAGTCACTTCCTCGGCGCCGCCATCACCGACTACAACTCCCGCGGTGCAACGCGCGGCCGCGCACTGACGGTACGGGCGGGCCGTGGTGCGGCATGACGGGAGCTGTAGTTCTTTCGTGTCACCGCGCTAATGTGCGGGATGGGTGGGAAGAGGCGACAGCGCCCGGCACAGTCCCGGGCGAGCCCTGCCGCTGCGCCGGGGGCTGTGGACAGGAGTGTTCTCAGCAAAGTACCACAGAGCCTTTTGCCCTTCTGTTTTAGCTAGACTGAATTACAATAGATCCATGATAATGCCGTCTAGCCATGGGATGAAAGCAAGCAGACAACAGAGGAAGAAAATGAACAGGGAGGCGAAGAAAAGCAGTTCATCTTGTAAATCTGCATGAATTATGGTAAAGGTTCCCCTCGGCTCAAGACAGAAAGATTGTTTTTCAGTCTCTGTTTACAGGGCGGTTCTCTTACAAGTTAGTGCAATATAAGCTGCCACGTTCTTTTGGCTGAGGGAAACTCTTATGCCTCATTGCTTGTGGTCTCCTGGGTGTCAGGGCACAGGCTGGCCGGGATAGATGGAAACAAATCATTTCTCACTTCGACTGGAAACAGCGTTCTGCACTTTCTACGGAAGCCATTCTTTTAAATCTTGTTCTGTTGTGTCTTTTGGTGTTTACACAGGTATTTTAATTTGTGCTTCAATCTTAATCATACCTGTGTTAGTATTTCTGTACAAATCTATATGAAACCTCTCCCCTTTTACCGTGTCAGTGTGCTGCCATGGACTCTGAAAGCTGTGATTAGACCCATCTCTGTAGGAAACGTCAGGGTCTTTCCTGCAGCCAGGATCACCTTTGGTGGACAGCTTCTCCTGTCCTTAGTCATCCCAGGCCCTGGCACTGCACCTGTGGCTTATGGCAGAGGGCTATCATTGGGGAAGCTCCCAGGGTTGCTTTTATTGCCCACTTTGTGGTAGTAAAGTTTTAGCAAAGGATTGTGCGGCCTTTCCAAATGCTAAAAACGTAAACAAAATGAAGACCCCAGTGCTGGCTACCAGATGGAGTAACCAACCTGTCACTTGCAGTGTGAAAATGTGCGGGAATTATGAGAGCAAGAGCTATTAAAAATCCTGATGCTAGCCCACGGTTATTTGTACAGGCAGGATGGAATATGTATTTCTGTCTGATTCACCTCTTGGATTTAGTAAGAAGCCCAGGTGTAAGAAGTGTTGAGGCAATAGTGCAGAACTGCTGAGTCCCAGGCCTCATTTTTGATTTGAACCTTTGCAAGTGAGTTCTCCGCTTGGCAGGTGCTTTTCCAGCTGGCCCTGAGGAACTGGAAAGAAAGAAAGTGTTTTAAAGCTTGAGATACTGCAAATCAGTGGAGGGTGGCCAAGCTCTGCAGTGCAGCCACTGAGACACAACAAGAAATCTGCTAATTAGGCAAGAGCTCATCTCAGATTGCCAACTTGCTGCAGACCTCTGAGATTACACCATGTCTAAAAGGCTCAGGGCAACCCCATCTTGCAGGCCTGATCTCAGCAGGGCTCTCATGCACTCTTGCTTAAGCATGGTGTTTTTTGGTTTTTTTTTTTTAATTTAAACCTAATTATTTACTATTTATCTAAAACTTGTTGAGCTTTCTGTGCAATCACAGCAGCAGAGGCATTGCTGAAAGCTAATCTCTGTCTGAGATGTTGCCCTAGAACTTACTTGTGACAGAGATGTCCACTCCAACCCCCAGTAAGATCCATGCCTTCATGCCATTTAGGTAAAAGAAGGTCATACAGAGCAGGCACGTTCCCTGTGTGCAGTAAGGGCAAGTATTTCCTATTCAATAGTAATGGATAGTGGCACGACACAGAAAGCAGTTATGTGTAGAGAACCTCTGAGAAGACGATTCTGTTCCTGAGTGAGGCAAAGGCAGGAGTAAGAGGAAGAAACCTCAGGCAAATTGAGTCCAGACTGACACAAAACTTCACCCATACGGTGGTGGGTGGTGTGCTAGAATATGTACTGGGATCCCACCTGAACACACAGACCAACAGCATCTACACGTCTGAATATGGGTGCAGCAAGGTGTGGATGCTGGATCTGTGCAGCAAGAACTGTGAAAAGTAGCCTTTTTCCTGAATAAAGAGTAATTTTCTTGTACTTCTTTTCACATTAGTCACAATTGCAAAAGCAGCAATAGCTTCTAAAATAGTGGTGTGGTAGGGTGGAGGGTTTTTTGTAGTTCTCCTTTCCTCTTTCACTAGACGCCTTTTTCTCTTTGTTTGCTAGTGTATTTTTTTTCTGTCTGTCTAGTCTCCAGGCCATTAAGGATTTCATGAACCCATGTCATTTACATGCTTTCCAGCCTGAGATGTTGTAGCCTATGTAGTTATTTATTGTGCAAAAATTGTTCCATATTTTTTGATAATTCTTGTAATTTCTTGCTCCATTTCCCCCAGATTCACTACAGAGGAGCAGTCAACCCTGCAGTCAGTTCTAGCTGTCAGCAGTCAGGAAGGCACTGGACTGATCTGCCCACAGGTGCATGCCTCTCCCTCTTCAGGAAGGTGGTAAAGATCTTGTTTTTGTCCACGTGAGATCAGATGATGTAGAAGAATGAGCTCTTGACCTGTTGACCTAACTTAACAAGCCTGGGATGTTTCAAGAATTGTTTTCTCTGTGTAGCTGAGAATCTCAGAGCTCAGCTTCTTGAGAGCTTGGATGAGGCTGCTGTTGGGTATGAGGAATAGGGCTGAGGGCATTTGGGATAGTGGAAATGTGTGATAGGAAGGACAGGGTTATGTAATGGTGAAGAAGGAGCTGCCTCATGGGACAGAGGAGGAACAAGGCTAAATGGAGCATGCAGGAATGTGATGTCAAGTGGTTCAGGGTCAGTGACTCTAAGGTCACTTCAAAAAGAGATTTTAATTGTCTTTGTGCTGAGCAGTGGCCTGTATTTGTTGTGTAGCTGCTTTCCTCAGTGCTGTTGACCCATAAGTGTCAATCTTCTCCCTTTTGAAGCCAGTAAGCATTGTGTGTACAGAAATAGTGATCAGGAACAAGTTACCAGATAAATCTGCAGAGGTTGAATATTTACTTGGAGACTGGAAAAAAGAGTCAAAATACCCAACTTAACTACAAACTAGTTATGCTCTTTTGAGTATATTCAAATAACTGCATAAAGCAATAAAAATCTGGAGACAGTGAACACAGGTGCAATTGGTGGCACTGTTCTATATGAAAAGATTTTAATTTGCATTATAATTTTCCACTATTATGACCTCTGCTTAGCTGCTTCTCAGCTTTTCCAAACTTTAACCACTAGGACTAAAGTTCTTTTCAGTAAGTGCTTCTATTAGTTTATATTTTTGTGTATGTCAAAGTTTCAGCCAGAATGTTTCTGTTGTTTCCAAGACATGGGTCAAAAAATGCATTGTTTTGCTCAAGCTGAAAAATTAAAATTTGAATGACCTGTTCTTTCAGAAGCCCTAATTCCCTCCTGTTGTAAGAGGAGGGACTTGCAATTTGCTGGCAGGTAGTCTCGAGTCAGAAAAGGTGCTGTGAGAATAAACTCACCTGTATCTACATGTGAAATATTTGGAGAACCTCAGTTTGTACATGCTCGGGAGAAATTTATGTAGCACCACAGGTTCCATCCATGCTGAACAAGTCTCACTGGGGCTGCAGAAGTTCATCTGTAGCTGCCTCCAGGTTGAGCATCAAGGCAAGAAGAGAGTACTGAGCTCTTCTTACCCAACAACCTGAGGGAAGTACGTAAATTAAAAACAGTTTCCTTTAATTCTTTCTAGACAGTGGCTCCTCTAAAGCAGAAATTATCCTCTGGAAGAGCATCTTGGTTGCCAGTGTTTAGAGAAGACATCTTGGCAGTTCAGCCATTTAACTGAGGAGCCTCAGTTATGTGGCAGTTTAAGTGGGAGGAATCCAGTCACTTCAGCTCACAGTGCTGGTGTTTAGGTATGACAGGAGTTACAAGGGAGGAAAGGTGGAATAGTGTAGGTGGTGGAAGGCATAAGGGCATTAGGTTGCAGCAGAGGGCAGGAAGGAGAAAAAATATAGTTCACTTTTTAGTAGTGCTGATTTTTGAGATTTGAGAAATGGTTTTAAAACCCCCTGGGCAACTGAAAGAGATGTTGACTGGTTTGGTCGCAAAAAGGTGCCTGGCTTATTGACCTTAAATGACCTGTTCTTTGCCAGTGGTGGAGAGGAAACTGGTGGCTGTACTGTGAATTTTATTTCACTTACCAACAACCTTGAAGTTTTTGTCAGTGTTATCTGACAGCACCTGACTATGGTTCTGTGAGAGCTTTAGCAATGACAGAATATTTGTAGAATATAGGAGATCGTGTAATCTGTTCCTCCACAAAAGATGACTTTTTGTGACTTGAGTTCCATGGATGTATTGCTAGTCTTTGCTGCATTTAAGACCTCTGAATCTTTATGGAGAGAATTATTTTGTACATGCCGAGACTGAATTTACATTTTTTAAGTGAATGACACTTTATCGCCAGCAGATGGTGATAAAGTACCAGGGCTTGGCATTTTAAAAAGCACTGTTCCCGTCAGAAGTTAAGACTGGCTCTGATTGTATGTGCTGAAAAACTGCTCTGTTCAGTTTAAACCCAAATCGAGATGAAACAGTTCATAAATATATTAATGATATGCCGTTAACTGGCAGGCAGTGAACTATACTTTCAGGATCAAAAGTAGTAATGGAACAGATAAATCAGACCATCAGTCTTCCCAATGCCACATACACAGAGATACGTCTCCACACCTCCTGCTCCGAGACTTGGGGTATAAGGAAACCTACCTTTCTTTCTGTGCTATCCCAGTGCTTAACTTACTATCTGCATTTAGAATTTAAAATCAACTTCACAGCAAAATTATTTTTTGTAGATCACTATGTAAGGATTTTTTGGAAGACATTGCTATTTGGTGATGTAAAATCCTTTTGAGTTGCATAACCTCATTAGAGATGTACCCTGTTTGACTGTCTCTCCAAGCATGTCTTAGTCACTTCAAATGGACAAGTCTGGCTTCCCCAAAGTTACCAGTTTAATTCTGTTTTGTCTAAAGTTGATCTGCTTCATTCCTGTATGCATGAATAAAAAGAAACTAGCATACAACTACTTAAGGAAAAAGTTTCAATTGATTTATAGCATAAGCAAGACACTTATTCTCTGGACTTTATTGATGAATGTTAACAAAAGGGCATAGCTTTCTAGGTCCAGCTGTGCTAGCTCCATAGGTTTGTGTCTTCAGCTTAGCCGTACACGTTCATCACTCCTCCTGTTGAAGTGTTTTGCTTCTTCAGGTTGCTTGCTAAATATTCCCCAAACTGTTTTAGACATAATAATCTGGATTAGTTTAAACAGATTCAATATTAGATCTGCTAACTGGGCATACTGTGAATGAAACAGATCAGTGGGCAAAAGGAACACAGGACAATGTGTCAGTCCAGCTTCAGGTGGTGGTGTCCTGTCACTTGTTGATCTACAGCACATATGGAGGCTCCTTACCCTTAGTTCTTGTTTGCACTGTTCTGTCCTCTACAGCTCATTAAATGCAGTTTCTCAGCTGTTGATGATGGCCAATCCATGATGTTCCCCTTATAAGAGTATTCACAAGAGCCAGCAGATCTAAGGTGCCTGAGATCTTCTGATACATCAAAGATGGGCAAGGCATGGCTCGCTCCCAGTGAAGAAAACTCCTTCTCTAGGAGCAGGGGCTTTCTACCTTGTGTGCTGTTGGTGTTGCTATTCTGTGGGCAAATTTGCCCTGTTTTTTTTTAAAGTCTGAAAGAAATGAATAGTAAATTCTACACCACGATGACTGAGTTCACTGCTGGTGTTGGGAGAAGGTGAGAGGAATATGCAGCTACTTGAAGGTGCGGTGTGCACTGATCTTGAGGGTTGTTCACAGGGCTGCAGGTGGTTGACTTAGCCTGTCTTGGTCTGTTACAGCCTGACATTGAGACATCATAGTTGACCATTTCTGAACTCATTCTGACCCAGGTGAGAAGGGAACCTCCTTGTTTTTCACTTTACAGCATGCAGTCAGGTAGACCATGGCAGCTACCTGTCTCAAGGAACACTTACCAACTTGCTGGCTTGCTGTGTATGGAATGGACTAAGCTTTGTCATTGTGCTGTTAGTAGTTAATTGCATGGATTGTTAACTCCTGCTAATAGAAACTTAGTAACTCTTCATCATACCTGACTATATTTTGCCTCCCTGTTCAGAATGGAGAACCTCTCTGCATGGTCATTTGGCTGTGCTTTGAATCTTCAGTTTTGCTGACATCCCTGCCGTTACTGTTTTTCCAATGTTCGCTCATGGCTGCAGACAGCTGCTGTCTTGGTGGGGCTAACCTGGATGTCCAGAAGGTCTCATTACATTTCCAAACTGTCCAGGTGCTTTTTGTTCAGGTTCATCTCACTGCATCCAGTAGGGGTGAGATCAGTGTTAGCTTAAGCCGAAGTGCACTTGGGTTCAGGATCTGTGCTTGCTGTTTGTGTGGGCTGGAATACCTTCATGAAGGACAGGTGTAACTAAAAGCAGCACCTAATCTCATTATCATGCTAATAAATCAGCTTTATACAATACATGCACTCCTGTCTTTGCAAGCAGAAATGTGGCCTGAGGGTTGTGTTTTATTCAACCTGAAAGATCTCTTTTTTTAAGAGGAGAACTTGATTTTTTGAGTTGGTTACTTTAAACTTACCAGTGAAAATTCAGAATATAACCCTGTAACGCTTCCTTGTGAAAGCAGTCTAATGAAGTTCCATCAGGGTTACAGGATTTTCGTGTTTAAAGACTTGATCCATAGTAACTAATCTCTACCTATCTGCTAATTAAAAATGTGCATTAGAAATGTGTGTAGCCTTGGCTTCCAGAATTTGGAAAAACATACTGAGATACATGATCAATCCTGACAGACCCTGAAATTCTTCAATTCCTGGTAAGTTCAAAGACTATTATGGTACCTGGCAACCCTTGAATGGAAGTCTGGAAAAATACTGAGGAAAAAAGAAATGATTTTTCTTTCATGAAACCTTATCTGCATTTCAGACAAGCCAAGCTGGACAGACCAATGCTTCCTACACAGTGCTGGAGAAAGGGTATAGTGCTGAAGGATGGGTAGGAAGTATTACCCATCTGTAGGCACTGACTTCAATGAAATGTAGTGGTTTCTGTCAGGGGAGGTTATTCTCCATGTTTTCTCAAATTTCCTTCTGCAAACTAGTGCTTGTGCTTCTGGGGAGCTTTGTAAATTAAGTATCTGCACTACCACAGTGCTCATTAAATAGTTTGGTTGGTATTCGTATACTGGACACAGAAAGAAGCAGCCTGGGTTCAGAATTGCTTTCAATTTTGAGCCAAGTTGTGCATCTCTCCCATGAAGACACTTTGATGATTTTCTAGTTCTTTTTTCTTGTATTCCAGCCAATCCTGCTGAACAGTCCCTCAGCGCTCACTATAATTTAGCTCTGTTTTAAACTATGGGTCTGTATTTCAAATACAACCAATGTTATTTAAGAATTTGCATGCAGCAGTCCACTGGAAGAGATGGACAGTCTCACCCAGCCAGCATTTATAAGGTCCCTTGGGAAGAAGTGATGCTTTTTCTCCCTCATCTGACAAATCCCTGTCCTGTCAAAGATGTTGTAATTGATCTTTGTCATTAAATTCAATAATGTCCAAATTTACAGATCTACCTTGTTTCAGGCTAATGCAGATAAATGAGGTTCATGGTAAAATATTGACTTTTACTTGGCACCTATGCACCTCAGCACTTTATGCGTTTGATTAACATACAAGCAAGGCTGTAAAATCAAATAAATGAATGCAAGGAGTAATGTTTTATTCTCTTTAAATGATATATGAGACGTAGCTATTTATAGCAAGGGATTGGGAGAGAAATGAATAGCTAAGCCAATTCTAGGAATGCTGATACAGGAGATTCAGTGAAAAATTGATATTTGTATGAGGAAACTTCTGTAGGGAAAGTCAGAACACCGTGTAGTGGTGTAGAGCTCATTTATTTGTGCCTTGATCATGGTCTTTACCCAATGCAGCCAAACATTACGTAAGAAGCATATTTTAAAAATAAGGCACATGTTTTTAATGCTCAGTTGCTGGAATTCCTTGCTAGGGACTGTGATAGATCATCTATATGGAAGTCTTTAAAGCAAGATTTTATACTTCTCTGCAGGCAATGCTGCAGCTGAGCCGTGAATGCTGGACTTCTTAAAGAAACTTCTCCAGCAGATGATCATTATGCAGGAGTCCAGACTGGACAGGCATGCTGGTCTCTGTATGGATGTGACACATTCAAATTGGAGAAGACTTATTATGCAGATGCTGTGATGAGTTCAAGCTACTAAGAATCACCAGATATTCTAATAATTTAAGGGAGAATGTCCTCAGAGAGATGATTGCCTTGAAAAAGTATTTATTCACTGCACAGGAAACTGCTCAGATCTCACTGAACCCACAGCCACGGGAGTTTTCAAACTATCTCACTTGAGCACAGCAAAAATACTGACTCATTTCAGAGTTATTCCCTCACTATGCAAAATACGTATGCGTAGTGATCCATGCAAAATACAAATGGGCAGATCCTTAAAGGATGTAAATCGCAAAAGCTCTATCAAGGGAAAATATTTAGATGAGAAGGTTGCTGCATCTCTGAGAATGGTGCATATGAACCATCTTTCTCCACAAATAATGAGGACAATACAGTAATGTGAAAAGTGTGACCAATGTAAACACAGACTGTTTGTCTGCTTTCCTTGCTGTCAGAATCACTGTGGATTTAGACAGGAACCACAGAACCTTGTTCAGCTTTCTTTTGAAGAGGGAAGGGTTTTTAGCACAGATGCTTTGGAAAATGGCTGAATGGGGAACATGAGCAGAGCAGTTTTTCTGCTAGAGCAATCCGGAACTAGATCACTATGGGGTACTCTGATTTCAGAGTGAAAGTTGTTTCGTTGCAGATACTGAGCTTGCTCCCAGGACAGAATCAATTTTCATGAATAGGAACTTTTATTTTGGAATAAGGAGTCCACAAGGGAAGATACTGCAGAAGAGCAGTCATCCACCTGTGCATTTTGGCTGGCCTGTATTTACAGAGCATCAGAAAACTCTGAAACAGAATGCTGTAGTGTCACTGCTTCTTTCCACCCTTAGTTATGTGGCTGCCCTGTGCTCCAGAAAAGCTTTCCTGGACCATTTTCTCATACTACCAATCTCTGAAATGAGGAGTCCCTAGTTAAAATTCCTCTCAGACATCAAACTATAGGAAAAAGAGAAAAAGTATTCAGAAGGACTAGGTCTCCTCTAGAACTTATTTTTCAGATGAGTAGCGCTGTAATGTCTTACCAAAAGATTTCTCTTTGTCACAGTGTTTCTTCTGGGGATTTTGCTGCCTGTTAGATTTCCCAGCTGTTCGAAAAGGGAAGTGACTTTGCTTCAGCAGGAAAGTTGCGATATCTTGAAGTGTCACAGGAGTCAGCATCATTTTCTTTTCTGAAGTTAGGAATGAGATAGCATTACCCAAATGGATCCTGGGAAGTGTGAATACGTTACCAGATCTGTCAGAGACATCTGTGAATCTCAGAGCAAATGCATGGGATCCATCCTGACTACCAAATGTAGACAACTGCTGAGTCACTGGATTCAGTACTCTGGACTGCCTTTGCAGCTAATGGAAGGAAATATGTGCTTTCATCTGAGCTGTTCCAGATATTTGCTACAGCATGCGATATCCCACAAAGATAAAGTGCCCATTTCTTTCCACCTGTTAAAAATATAACCCAGGATGACTGGGTTAGCTCAGGTGTAGAGATCTAAACAGTAGAGAAGTGGTTTAGGCTGAAGCCCTATTGTCTTTTAATACATTTTATATAACAAATCTGTGTCTTTTAATTGTAATCCTCAAAGAGGTATAAAAGGGTGTGAACACGGATCATGTGCTCTCTTAAAGAAATGGGCTTCAGATCAGGACATTGAGAGGCTCTGAGAAGGATTATGCCCTCTTCTATCATGAAAAATGTTTAACAAATCCTGAGAAGTTTTGGAAATTTATCTATGGGAAAAGAAAGAAAGCCTGACAATCCTTCACACAGTTTCTTTGTTTCAAGGTCATCATGAATTAATTTTGGAGAACCATGGAATCAGTTGTGTATGTCCAATAAATTATGGAAGGTAATTAAGCTATTCATTTTAACTTCAGTGCTTCACTTTAGTGTCCTTGTGGATCTGTGACACTGGTGCTTTTTTTGCAATAAAAATTTTGGATAGACCTATTAGTTTGATAAAGGCATTGGTGGAATGCTGTCATGTGATTTCCTTCAGCGAGGAGTTACTGTAATTAGTTCTGTGAGCAGATAAATCTGAGTTGTTACCTTTATTTTACAAATGGAAAAGCAAGACACAAAAGGGTTTCCATTGGCAGCAGTGAGCTTTGTATCAGGCTGCAAATATTCCACTCAAGATGTCACAAAGTTTGTGGCACATTTGGGAAAAGAATGAAGAAAAGCTAAATCTCATTGAGTGCATACAGAAGGTAACACAGATCATGAGGATGAATTAAGATGGCAGATTGCACTCAAGCTTGTGTAGACCTTGCCTTCTGTTTTAGGTCATCAGTGTTCTCTACATGGGTGTACTAAGGGCTAAAACACTGAGACATGCATTCATTTCAACTGGTGCACTTTTGCTTGTGTTCCTGGCTGTAGTAACACCCACAAACACAATTGCAATGCAGTTTCATAGAGCACAGGACATGAACCAGGCCGTCTTCTCACCCTCTGAGTTCCCAAGGTCTGCCTGTTGCACAGACAGTGGTTTTCTTGAATGCCTTGGATGCCAATCCACTGCAACAGGATTTGACATCTAGGGACTCTTCTGCAGGGCATTTGTAGTGTGCAAAGAAGTGTATAAGGGTGATGTAAGCAGAAGGAGAAGCTAATATAGAAATGATGCTGGCAGAGATCATGTAGATGTTGGAATTCATGGGAGTTGCCTTTCTGATCTGCTAGAGACAGGCTGTGTCCTGAGGTCCAGTTGGCAGTGAGTGCCTGGTTAGTGACAACACACTAAGGTGCATGCAAACAGACACTCACAGTACAGACATTCCATCTGCCTGGTAGCTGTCCCTCAGACCCTGACCTCCTCCAGTTGCTGGCATCCAGATCTAAGAGCCCCTCAATCTCCTGGCTGGCAGACATCAGCTAGGGCCAGTAAAATTGAAGTTCACTAGTGGATCCTCCACACAGAGGGAACAGGCAGCACGCTCACACAGTTCGCTAAAGAGAGAGTTTAGCTGTGACATTGCTGTGGTCAGGTGTGGGGATTGGATGAAAATACTGACCAGAAACATGCAGATGGCCTTTTCTATCCTCTCTTTCCTCTGTACACACTTGGTCCTCCCAGATCCAACTTGTTCTCTCCCTTTCCCCACCTTTGATCTTTCCTGTAAACATCCCATAGTATGTTTGGTATCTTTCCACAGTTCATTTAAAATGTCCTATAATAAATTTTACACAGTCTTCAAATGTTCTCTGCTGTATCTCCATGTCTCCCATAATAAGTCTTACACAGCTTAAGGCAACAACCCCTTTCAGTTTGTTCAGTTTTCCAAGGAGAGCGTTTTCTTTGGCTGGCACATCGTGGAGAGTTTTGCATTCCGGTATAGCCAAATTTGCCCAAATGCAGGTGTAGTCTTTCTGGAAATGTTTTTCTCCAATCCTTTCAGCTTTTTCCTGCAGTTGATGTCTGAAGTTGAGCAGGCCTAAGCAGTACTATTCATCTTCTACATGTGATTTTTCCTTTCATAGGCCATTATCACCATGTCATTCTTTTGCTTTTTTTTCAAGCAGAAGTCCTAGTTTATTAAATTTCTCTGTGTACAGAAACTATTCTACATCTTTCTCATTGTCTCTGTGCATTGTCTTGTTTATCTCTCATCTAGCTGAGATGGAATGAAGGCACAGTACTGGCAATGGAATTTAGCACGGCTCAAATAAAAGAAAGCCATATGGCCTTATGCTTCCCAGGGCTGCTTCTGCCCTGATTTGGTCTGAAAAAGTTCACTTTAAACTAAAATAAAAATAAAGACAAAAGACCCAAATGAATAACATCATCTTCATCATGACCCCATTAAGGTTAATAAAATGTTAAAATGAGGCAGTGCTCATCCACTGTTTTATCTTTACTTCATTGCTTTTTCCTACTAGCAGTGCATCAATAACTTGCAGTATATTCTAACTGATTGAATAAAAAGTTATATTTAATTGGGAAATCAATGAGCAGGAATAGGGCACTGAGGTCATATAGATTGTATCATCCTGACCAATCTAACTCACGTGCCCTTTGAGCTGGTCTTTCATCATTATATTTCACTTGCCAATTCCTCAACAGTCTTAATTATGGGCATAGCAATTTGTCTTCAAATATCACACTACAGTGAAATCTATGCATCAATAAATACAGCTCAAAAGCGGTTTTCCACACTGCTGGAGACTTAATTGCTTCTATGGTTAAAGCAAATGCTGTAATTCTTTATATTTGTGGTGCTTTTCAACATCTTCAAGTGACTGGAAACCATTCAGGATGGCTGAATTAAAGGCAAATGTATTTAAATATGAAGATTGGTTCTGAGTAATTTTCGACACTTTATCTGTATGGAACATTCTTCCCTGTGCTGCAGTTGGAGCATGGCTAAGAAATAGCAGAGGACACTTCAGAAAGAATAGTCATTGGGAGGATCTCCTGGCTATTCAGTTTCTGCCTGCCTCTTTTAAACCCCAGCTATATGCAGGGGAAGTGGTGAATACCACATTTACAAATTATGCCCAGTCTAGGAAAACCAGATTTTCCTTTCCAGTAAAGTGCAATTTTAGTGCTGTCCTTGTGTTTGCCCTCTGCAAAACAGAAATATGGGAATACCACTTGGAAAGCGCAGGGTGCAAGTGAGGTTTAAAAAGTCATTGTGTAAGTCATTATATGAGCAGGAGTAGTGGAAAAGTCCACAACTGTGGAATGTATTGGCTGGGATGAGTGGCATCCTTGCAGGATTTCATTGAGTTACTGTAGCCAACCCTCTAGGTGTTATAAAGCATCTGTGTTTTTATTGTGCTGTTCTCTTAGCATACAATATCTGTTGTGCTCCCTGACTCCTAAACCAGCTTTGGTTTCTGCAGTGCCAGCTTATCTGATTTCTGAGTGGCTGTCAATATTTTTTTGCCTTCATAATAGGCAAAAAAGGACTTCTTAGAAGAGATTCTGGCATCTCTTCTGCCTGATGTTACCTTATCAAGGGTGGATGGGACTGGGCCAGACCTGGGGCCACTCATGCCGTATTTCAAGTATGCTCTGGGAGCTGGCATCTCCTGAGTTCCCCTACCAGGAACACCTGCTCAGTCGCTTAAGAAAAGGCATTTCATAGGAAGCAGTGTGCATGCGTGATTAATTTAACCCAGAGCCCATGAGGTGTTCCAGTCCACATTGTACTGTGGATGCAAATAAGGAGTCAGTTTTGGGGCAAAGAACTCAGCAGTGTGCTCAGGGGTGAAGAACAAGATCTGGGCATTCTTGTTACCTCAACTCCTTGCCTGCAGACAAAGATGGTAATAATCTCTTTGATGGTTTAAGGCTGTCATTTCAGAAACAGATGAGGAAATACTGTCTAGACTTACTGGTTTCTGACCTCCTGAACAGTATTTTCAGCAGTAGTTTTGTAGCGATATGTATCTAAATATGCATTGGTCCCATTTTGTGCATTCCAGTATCTGTGTTTGGCATTTACATGAGCCAAGGTCAAATCCTAGGTCTTGATGAAACTGAAAAAGCATTCTTTAGCAGGCAGAACATGTTGTTTTGCTTTTTCTTTATCTAAAACTTCAGTCATGCAGCTGAGGAAACTCTCCTGACCAAAAGTTTCATGGAAACCAGTGGTTGTGAAAAGTTTCAAATTTGGTGCTTTATCTTTTTCTGGCAAAACCACTCTCTTGAGGCATTTCTGACAAGCTGTAAATTGTATCTCTGAAATATCTGGAGAAATGTGTTGTCTTCTGAGAATTATTTTCTGTGCAAGATGTAGCATGATCTGAGCTGCTGCTACAAGGGCATCCAGAGTACCTGATTCTGAAAAACACATGTAGAAATAATCCTTCTTAAAAATATTTCTTCAAATAAAGATGCTATTTAATGCCCAAGATATAGTCTCTGAGCCAAGCAGAGCAAAACTATTGAACACCTGTGCCACTGGACGCATAAATATCCAGAAGACAAATCAATTCTATTTTAGACATAATGGAAATAAAACTACTGTAATTGAACATTGTCACAGGTTTTGATGTTCTTGGCTTGGAGAGCAAATATCTCAGCTTTTGCTTGGAGGATTATCTTGGAAACCTATCAGCCCACACAGGGGTACTGACAAGACATACACTTTAGGAAAACCACAGCACAGTCTCTTTGCCTCAGAATCTATCAGTCCCCAAAGTCTGTCACAAAAATTGACAGCCTCAGGAGAGGTTTGGACTTCTGCCTTGGCTGTGTATTTCAACTTTGGAAAGCCTTTTCCTGGAGTTTTCATACATAGAACCAATGTGTTGGACTTACCTCAAATTATGCTCATGTCTGTCTCTAAAAGGAATTTTAAAACTAACTTCTTACTATAGGGGCACTAATACTGTTGAATTTCATCCCTACTATATTCACAGTGCTTTATCAAGGATGTCAAGACCAGTACCTGCATTCTCATGGATAGTTTTGAAAGCTTTGAGGGTTAACTGTTGCCTCCAAAAACAAAGTGTTACCTCAAAGTAACCTGAAGTCTGTCTCCAAATAGACACATACTATCTAATCACCCTCGAAGACTTGCCATGGGGAATGGTGGAGTTCACACAGAATTAGGCAGCTGGTCAGAATATGTGAGAAGAATCATAGAATCACAGAATGGTTTGTGTTCAAAGGGACCTTACAGACCATGTAGTTCCCACCTACCCTGCCATAGGCAGGGACACCTTTCACTAGGCTGTTCAAAGTCACACCCAACCTGGCCTAGATGTATATAATGGTAAATATTGACTTTTATCTAGAATTTCAGGTGCCTTCCAAAGTTGTTCTTTTTCCCCCCCATTTTCTGAGTATTTATGCCAGCGCTTCGCAGCCTTACTGTCCAAAAGACAACAATTCTGAGAGAACAACATGCTGTGTGCAGTCTCCCATTCTGAGCTCTGTGTTCCTGGGGACCTCAAGAAGCAGGGAATCCCACAGCTATTGAAGGATCGTGTGGTGAACTTAATGTCTCCAGTCTCAGGGATGGGGATTGCTTTCTACATGAGTAATGTATTTGTTTGCAGCTAGTTCATGGATGGAGAGATTTGGGTTAAATGAAAAACCTATTGCTTCTAGACAGTGATAATGCTAAAAAGAAAATGCAAACCATTTGTTTTGGACCTATGTCCTCATCTCAAGTCCTCATCTCAACATCCAGAGCTCTGGCTGATACACAAATGAAAACAGGTACTTCTTTGTCTTTAAACCCCTGCAGTTGGTCCCCCCCCTTGCCTCTGCACCCCGAAATTACTTATTGAAATGCTACATCAGCAGATGCTTGTCTTGGTCTTCTCTGGAGGAGAACATGCATATCCCATTTTTCTTCTGTGTTTGGACACAGGATCTTGTGTTCTGTGATCTGTTTTATGGAACTTTTCAAAGCAGTCAGGTTTGTAGGCTTTGTGCAGCTATTGGAGCTATTATCTGGTTTGTTTTGTTTTGCTGATGGGGATTTAGCTAGATTATCTTCCCTCATCACATAAACCCTAACTGTACATTTTCTATGCATGACTGACATGGTGGTATATCATCCTACAAAAGCTGGAAGAGAGTGCTTTGTGACTTTGCCCTGAGCAAACTGACCTTCCTAAAAATGAAGCTTTTCCTCTGTGAATGCTGCTTGAGTGTTTCCTTTGTAAGATAATACTTTTCAAGAGTTACAAGCTCTATAGTTGTGTATTGCAACATTTTCCTCTACAAAGAATGCCATCTCCTTGAGAAAATAGCAATGCTTAAGTGTTCATTTCTTTTACGGAATGTAGATTTGACTATTCTCCAATCAATTCAGTGTTTTTCTTGAGGTCTTCTCTGCTAGTAACAGGCAGTGAAATAGAGCAAAATTATGAAAGGTATCACTGTATACAGCTAATGGAGAAATGATTTAAGGAAGAGGTCACCTTTGTATGCAGACATTGTATCCAGATGTAGTAGGGATTATGCAGATTTATATGGAAACCTCTACATTTAGTTAAAGATACTGCTGAAGTGTAATGGTGTGCACACATGCAAATGAATAAAGTCATGGGTTTTTTACTTTTTTCAGGGCAAAGATTAAATAGGGCTACTGCTTCACCAGGACATTTCTTGAGACCATTATCAAGTTCTGGTGCAATGCCATTATGTCCATCTTGTCCACCTATAGTCAATGGCAGTACTCATGCGATAGCTCTAGTTATGTAAATAATGTTTGTATTTGGCACCAGTAAAGGAGAAATTAGAGTAGCAGAAAATATGTCCTTTTCACACAACTGAATGAAATCAGAGTGGCAGATCGAATAATTTTTCATTCTGAATCCAAAAGCAGGAAGAAGCAATCTTAAGAAAATGAAATTAATGGAAAATAAAGTCCATTCACAATATGCAAAAGAGAAGATTCTCCATATGGTGGGCTCATACTGTGAGAATGCTTATGTTCTTCCTGGAATGGCTATGTGAAAGTAAAAAGGAGTAGCATGACTTTAAATCATCATGAATCTTCAAAGAAAATAATCAGCTGGGAAACTGAGAAAGGAGTTGGTGGTGGCAAGTAGTAAAAATCTTTGAAGAGCTCCAGTCCTTCTCCAGTTACAAAGGAAGTTGTGTAGTTTAATCATCAGCAGATGTTTCCCATAAAACCCCACTCTCAGTTATGAACTCAACCATCTGAAACAGTGCCAGGTCCCTTGTATGTCTTGATTAAGTGGAGATTTTCTATGATTAGCCAAATTCATGCCAACATATCCACCCATGTGCCATTTGGAAAACTGGAACTGCAGCAATTGCTATTAAAAAAGAGATGAATGAAGGTAAACTTTGTGTTCAGTGCCAGTTTCCTCCAAGAGGTTTTGAAAAGTATTGCTGTTGCTGAAACACTTTCACCAATGTACAATGTTTTGCTCATTCCCTGAGTCTCATAGTCCATATCCCTTAACTCAGGGACGTCAAATGTGAAAATCTTTGGTAAAAGCAGAGAAAGAGAGCTTCCAGAGAAAGAAAACTACTGTAGTTCTTTTAAAAGTATCAGCTCTTCATCATATATCAATGGTGGCTGAAGCTGAGGCAAGATCGAGGCTCTCCTGCCTCCTACCTATCTTCTCCCTCTGCACTAGCTTGTGTGGGTGATATATTTGGGTGTGAGCTGGATGAGCTGGTCAAGAATTTGTATTTGTGCACAGGTGTGTTAAAAAAAAAATAGTTGAAAGGAAGGAAAGCTTAGTCCTCACCATTTCCTTTAGTGGACAGGAAAAACAAAGCCCAAGCTAACCTCCTTTAATATTGAAATACTGGTAGAAGAATACAAGGAAGTGGTTGCAGTACATTGGCCTGCACTGACCTGAGAAAATACTGTGGGTTTTAGCAGTAGTTACTCTAAGAAATATGTGGAAAACTTTTGAAGTTTGTCTTGATTAGACAGGAACCTGCCACTTTCAGGGAGAGGCCTCAGTCTGGATACACCTGGATACATCTCAACATTATGGTAGACTCTTCTCCAGTTTTGTGACTTCACTTCTGGTCTGTGACCAGTCCCGCCTTCTGCACATGGGATTGCAGAGTAGAGAGGGGCAACAGAGGTCTCAAATGATGGTCACAGTCCTGGGGGTCATAGTCTGTCCATGGCCAGAAAAAACAGTGGTAATAATGAATCACAGTCAAGCTTGACAAGGCAGTACCCAGGTTTTCCCTAAGGTAGCTAAGATGACATCCAGAAAAAGAATAAGTACTGAAGAAAAATTACAATTTGGAGCTGTTTAAGTTGCATCACAGAATAAAGCTGTGTCCTGAAAGAAACTTGGATGCAATCTGAAATATATTCTGAGATATATTCTGAACTTGGAAAACAGTTGGCTAGCTTAAAGGCAAGAAATTAGGAAGAAAAGACATGGAATAATGTTTGAGGAAAATAAGCCTGTCCTCAGTTCTGTGTGAAGGCTTTATGAGGCATTGGCTTTGTGTTAAATTTACAGGCCCTTTTCCTCCCACAAAGGTGATCTCTCCCCTGTGAAGCAATTAGCTATTAAGAATCAGTTTCATATTCATCCTCCTGATTCATGCCACACACTTGTGTTCATTGCAGAAGGCAAGTTAAGCCTCTTTTGGAGAGTGCCCTATATAATTTTATAGTCATCTGCTGAAAGAACATAACTCAGTGTAATTTGTATTGTGAAGCTCACCTAGCGTGTAGCGCTGGGTACTCTTGCAAAGCTGTCTGTAGGAGAGCTGCCATGGTGGTTGTTCAGCAGTATTAGCTGAACCCCTGCTTTTGGGAGGTGGCCTGGTGAGGCTGTGTTGTGTTCAGAGAGTAGGGATTCTCAATAGATGTCTTCAGAGACAGGGAGATCTTCGCTGCAGTGTTCTTGCACCACATTTTCATGTGTGCATCTGGCTGCTCCAGTCACTCTTGGAGAAGAGACACTAAAAGGAATGCTGACTTGTATATTCCAGATGAATTGATTTCTGGAAGTTACATTTTAGTCCCAAAGACTAAACTGTCTGCTGTATTTTATATGTTTGAAAGATTGTATGCTTTATTTTCTTTAGCAGCAAGCTATTGCTGCAATGTCTTCAGATCCTTTTTGACTTTTCATGCATGTTTTTTCTTATTTGTTCCAGTTAGCAATAAGTCCCCCAGATAAGAAGCACTGCCATTTAAATCCCAGCAGACAAGGCTTTTCTGCTCTGAAACACTGGAGCTTATTAATTTGGAAGGTATGTAAGCTAACATTCATTCTAGCACATCTCATATTACTTGCTACTTCTTTAATAGGAAATGAACCACATATTCCATCCTCGTATTTTTCTGAGCCCCAGTAAGTCCTCATTTCTTTCCATTCATTAATTGTATTTAGCTAATTGACACTGATATTAATAATATTGAAAATGGGAAGTGTTTTATGTGACAACAGAGCTGTACATACACTTTTCAGATATTGCAGAGAAACAGTTTCTTTGACAGACATAATCTCTAATTCTCTGAAATCTATAGTTTTAAAGAGGATCTCTTGTATGTTCTCCCAAAAAATTTAGAGTGGGATTCATCTCTACTCAATAGGTATCTACACCCAAGCTCATAACCTTGGGTTGCCGTTATAGTTACTGAAAGGCTTGTGTAGCCCATGCTTTCCATGAACAAACATGGACTCTGCCTAGACTGGAATGAATTTCCCTCTGATTAGCAAAAGAGTCTGCAACGTGCTTGCACTGTAATGTCTTTGTTTGATCAGGTAACTCTTACCTTAGTTTCTTGGTAGTTTGCTTAGAATTGCAAAATGTTACAGAATGAATGGTGTCACTGATGGGACAGCAGATCTGTACCTCCTGGTTGCTGAGTCCAGAATGGGCTTAGAAATGAATGGGTTATCATACTACTTTGTCTTCAGGCTAAATATCCCTCAACTCTTTTTCTCTCTTCTCAAACTTAGGTTCTTTTGCTACTCTTTGCACTTTGTTCAAAGGCCCAATGAAGTGCAGGGTGAAAACTGGAGAGAACAGACCAGCTGAAGCTGTTGCCATGGGATGTGTTTTCAGGGAGAATTTCCTGCTTGTATCTCCTGCTCCTCTTTCCCTTGCTTATGTCTGGCTTATTTTCAGACACTGATCTACTACAATGTGTAGATTGTTTTTCCAAAACCACACAGTGAATGGTTGCTGCCCTTTTGTGTGAGTGCTGTTGATCACTCCTTCCCAAGTGCTATGCCTCACCCTGCTGACAGCAGAATTTCCACCCCTCCCCTCCCAGCACATTTCTCTAATTTTCAAGGTGATTTTCAATACTAATCCTGTCCAGTGGACTGGCACTTCCTTCCAGCATAGTGTCATAGTGTCAATAAATACTATCCTCCTTCATCCAGGTCTTTAGCAGTGGTGAGTCATACAAGACCTGACAGGCTTTGCTGAACAACATGGAATATGTTCTACGTATTGTCCACAAGCCATTTTTTTGCTCATAGTGGGAACCTTCATTGTACAGAGGCTGAAAATCCAGATGTGATGGGAATGGCAGCTGTGGGAGCAGGGTGAGGCCAACATCCAAAATCAGTTTTATCATCCTGGGGTGTAGTTGCTGCACCTGAGCCAAGGCCTTCTGGTACCTGTAGAGACCCAGAGATAGTCTTTCCGGTACAACTCTGGTGCCAAGTGCAGTCAGATGTTGGTCATGGAATTTAATTTTGCACAGAGAAGTTCCTGAAGCAAGACATGAAAATGAGGGTCATTAAATGTTAAAGCCCCAACTGGTTGTTCCAGGTCTGATCTTGGGTACAGGCACAATTAATCATTTTCATTTTGAATATTTCTATTCCCCTGCAGTCTGGGAAAAATCAAGTTATAGCACGTTTCTGAATTATCATATTTTGATTTAGATCTATCCTTTAAGAGAAAATATATATTAAATAATGTGTCAGGTAGAAAATATGATATTATGCATAGGGCAAAGGAGGATGTAGAAAATGGGGTCTTCAGGAACACCCCACACCCTGGCTCTGGAATATGCTAAGTTGAACCAAAATGTGATTTCTTTCTACACAGAATATTTGCAACAAATATGTTTATTTCTAAATAACTTGTGTTATTTTGTTGTGAATTTTTGAGCAGATAGGCTTCTAATTCAATTTTCTGTAAATCTTTTAGAATATTTTAATGAAAAAAAGTCCTTGCTTCACTGAATGAGTTTAATTAAAATGATGTCAATTGCCAATTCTAATAATAATTTAAATCAATAAGTGGACAGCCTTGATTTAAATAATCTATTATAACCTTGTTTTCAATTTATAATCATAATTATTTTACCAACGATAGCTTAGTCCTTTATTGGCAAAGAACCATTAAAACTTCTTGATTTGGGAAATCATATGTTTGTAGAATAAATTTGGCATTTTTCTGCTAACCAAGACAACATTTGTATAAACGATGCGTGTTTGGATACAAAGACATACAGCTATACCTATAAAGATATATATAGGGTTTGGTACGTGTCAGGAAATAGTAACTTAGCTTGACATATTCTTATTCTGATCTTTATGTCTCATATTTTCACTATGTAAGATGATGAATGATACGTTTCCTCTCTACCAGATGATTAATGTTTTATGTGTAATTTGTGTCGAATTACATTTAAATGGCAATAAAATTCAATTAAATGCACAGAAACATTTTAATGATTAATTTCACAAAGATACCTTCAGTGTGGTACACATATCAGAGAAAAAAGGTTAATGAAAAATGTTTCATATTCAAAACATTGTTTAATAAACACTTGAAATATTACCATTAATTAGTTAGCAAACCTTGCTATTTCTTGTCATCACATCCTTTAAGATTTTAAAACTGCTGGATCTTGTCTGCTCTGAATGTATCATTTTCCTAAACCAGAAGAAGAGAAAGTGTGCTACTTTTTGAAAAATTATTGCACTGATACTTGATTAAATCTTTTTTTTTTTTTTTTTTTTTTTTTTTTGAAAATTTATTTATATCAGGAGCAAATGTTTCATGATACACCCATAGGAAATGTTTNTTACTTTGGAAAGTTAATATTTCAAACTGGAAAAGAGAATCCAAATGCCAAAAATAGCTTTATAACTTTAGAAAATTATGGTTTCAGGTCAGAATTGGTAACTTCAATTCAGCAGTTTGCAGTTCTGTAAAAATTTAAACAGTAAAGATTTATTTTGCAGTCATAGAATCAGAATAATTTTGGTTGGAAAAGATGTTTAAGATCAGTGAGTCCAGCCATTAACCCATCACTGCCAAGCCCATCACTAAACCATGTCTCTCCAAGTGCTACATCTGCACATCTTTTAAATACCTCCAGGGATGGTGACTCAACCTCTTCCCCGGGCAGCCTGTTCCAGTTCTTTACAACCCTTTTCATGAAGAAAGTTTTGCTGATATCTGATCTAAATCCCCCCTGCTGCAATTTGAGGCCATTTCCTCTTGTCCTGATGCTTGTTACCTGGGGGAAGAGTTCAACCCCTAACTGATTGCAGTCTCCTTTCAGGTAGCTGTAGAGAGTGATAAGGTCTCTCCTGAGCCTCCTTTTCTCCAGGATAAACACCCCCAGCTCCCTCAGCTGCTCCTCATCAGACTTGTGCTCCAGACCCTTCCCCAGCTCCATTACCCTTCTCTGGACATGCTCCAGCCCCTCAATGTCTTTCTAGTGGTGAGGAGCCCAAAACTGAACACAGGATTTGAGGTGTGGCCTCACCAGTACTGAGTACATTTAATTTCAATGAATATAATTATATTGGTTTAGACTTCAGTACATATAGTCATAATTTCGAATGTCTTATTTTAAGGCAAAGCACATGTCTCTGACGAAAATCTAATTTAAATAATAACCACATTTTATGTTCTTTATTAACACACAAAGCAATTGAATCCAACAATTAAAATGAAGAACATTCATTTAATTGAAGAAAAGCAGATTCACAGGTCATCAATTAAAAAAAAAATATGGAGAAAACAAAAACACCGCTGAGTGACACTAGGCATCTAATGTTGCAGGTTAGATTACTTAATGCAGGACCACCTGACATTTATTTGTTTCTGAAAATAACTATGGTAGATGAGTAATTTTTCTTTAGTCTTGCTACAGCAGATGGGGGTTTTTGGTCTGTTTTTGTTAGTGTGAATGCAGCTTCCCTGGGGAGTGTGGGGTGATGAGAGGTGTGGAAAGGGGGCACATAGACCTGCCTGGTCTCTGCTGCCTGTACCCATCCAACTGGAATTCCAAGCCAGGAGGATGTGAACAAACATGGATTCACCAGCTAGGTGATTAGTTTGACATGACAAGGACTATGATGAATGTAAGATTTTTGAACAGAAGCTGGTGTGCCCAGCTTCATTTGGAGTCCAACAGCAACCAGGGAAATGGCTGCAAAATTCAAAGCAGGTTCACTTCTTACTCTGGCTGTTACTCAGGTTACGAGCTGACATGGTCCTCCTGGAGCTCTGCACTTATTTCACCTTTGCTTCAGACAGACATCTCTGTTCCTTGTTTTTAGGCTCCCTGGATTAGCCTGGAGGCAGCTTGCTTGGGTCCCACTGGCCTGGAGAGGAGACAGTAGGTGCATGTCTGTTCAAAAGCTGCACACACAGAATATCCACACTGGAAAGCAGAAGCTCAAGGAAACCTAGCACTTCTCCTTACAATTTTGACTTCAGAAGTAAATTCAAGTGGGATTTTGCTTGGGGCATTTTAAAATCCTGGTGGATGTATAGGGCACAGAGCAGCATGAAATACATGTTGTCTGTTGCATAAATGTTCCTCTTATTGATGTAAATATGGTGTGAGCAAATGGCAGACGTTTGCAGACATTTGCAGGTCACATCTGAATTCATTCTGGTGCTGAGATACGGATCTTGGAGCAGATCTCAACAAGACATTTCAAAACATGCTTTCTACTCAACATAATATTGCATGTAAATAGCAGTCTTTCAATGAGCATCTTCTTTTGAGTGGGATGTAGGGAGGCTGATGTTTTCATGGGCACCCCTTTAAAAAGATGCTCTTTTTCTTGAAGGAATCAGGATTCCTGTTAGCCAGGTACCAGAAAGAATTCTGCTGCAGTGGAAATAATTAATTTTGATTTTCTGCAAAGTCAAGGGGATGGCATTGTGCCACTCAGTTCTGGAGGTTTTATTTGTTTTTAGGCAGAAGGGAAAAAATGTTGAGGTTGGAGGAGAAACTTTAGAGAAAAATGTTTTGGTCTGTTTTGTTTTGACAGCACAGTGTCCTGTCTCAAAACTCTGTTCTTCAAGCCAGAACAGGCTGGTGGACCAGAAGTATTCCTCAGGAGTAGAAGAAATTACTGCAGGGATGTTTTTAGGAGAAGTCAAGGTAATTTTTCTCTACATAGGAAACACAGGAGAATTTCTTCAAGTTATAACTTTTATTAGCACAGCTAAAGTTCAGTTTCATGGTTAGAACCTTATTATATGTTTATTTTGGGAACCAAAAAGGGTGAATTTCTGTCTGACATCAAACAGAATGGTAAATACCAAATTACCTCAGAAAGATACAGACAACTGATTTAATATTGACTAATCTAATAATTTGTTTTACTCTAATGGCACTAAAGCCAAAAAGACCCTAAGTACAAGTGAAAAGGAGTGATCTCGATTTCTAGCTGCTTACTTTGCTCCTGTTATCAGCTATCTGGAAAGGATGCAATCAGAGTGATACCTGTATTTAATAATAGGTGTGAAAATGCAACCTCACATTATGCCTGCAAAAATGAAGATCTGTTTTATAGGACTTCACTGCAGCCCTGGTTGTAACAGAGAGGTCCCTTGGGCTGTGGCCACTGGGGAAGGCAGAGCATATCTTGGTTGTGCTTTAGAGCTGATAGAAATCTAAGATCTGCCTGTTAACTAGTTTCTTACTTGTTATTCTAAATAATATTTTGTCTCACTCAAAATAATTGTTAGTCCTAGATTTTGGCACAGAAATTTTTTCTGGGGATTTAGGTGATGCCAATTCCCCTCTTCAGAGCTTCTGATGGATGTCTCTGACCCTTGAGTCCCTCTGTTTACTTTTAAAATGGTGGCAAATATAACTCCTTGCTGTAGCTCTGAACTTAGCAGTTGCAATTTTCTTTGTTTTTTGTTTCTGCACCTTATTTTCTAATCTAATGGCTGGCTGAATGACATATGGAGCCGTCCAGGTTTTCATCCTGCTTAGCAGACTGGGAAAAAGTCTGTGTATTTCAGTAGTAATCTACTGGAGAAATCTATTGTAGATAAAACAATTACGTCTTCCATTTGTTCTTTTTTTTCCCTTGAGCTGGCATACAGTTCCTTCCAACTCCATAAAGGTGTTTTATTACACTTACTAAAAATGTCAAGGATACTAAACAGCAATGCATAATTTACAATAGACTTTGTAGGCAATGGAGTTCTTACAGCCACAGCTTCCTGAGAGTGTATTTATTACTATTTTACTACCTGCTGTAGTATCCAGGCTCAACTTCCAGTGTATTTAATGAAAAAAACCCACAAGGCAAGGAGGGATAGGGACTGCTGCTAAAAACAAGTTGGTGATTACTGGGCATTTGCCAGTTTATCTAAGATAAATGGATATTATTAACATTGTTGACCACATTGAAGTGCTTTAATTATGCAGAAAGGCAGGCAGGAAAACATTAAACTAAAGAAATGTGCTTGAATTAAAGTGTTGGAGTGCTGAAAAAAAGAAGTTATCCCATTCCAGCAAGATTAAAGTGACCTTGGTTATTGGTTAAACAGCAAAATGAAGATATTTTCCTTCCTTTTTAATGTCTGGGTTCTTTGCAGGAGCTGGTGCTGGTTAGCAATGTAGTGCAAGTTCAGATGTACAATAATCAGGATGACCTGATAATATGTTGATGTCAACTTGACAAAAGTTATTTGCATAGGCACTAACTATGATGTTTTAATGTATTAAAGCAAGAAGGCTAAGAAGCCCTTAGGAAATAAAAGCACAGAGGTAAAATAGCTTGCAAGCTCTGTTTAAAGGGTAAGGTTTTCAGAGCAATGTTTTTACCTATGCCACACATCCTCTGCTAGGCTTTTCTTAAAGAAAGCTGTAACTTCAATTTCAGTCAGAAACAGCATTTTCTGTCTCTGTATTGATTTCTACTTAAGCAGCATGCAGAGGTTTGGTATCATTTTAGTGCATTTGTAAAGAAATGAAATGAGCAAAAACTACAGGTGTTACTTGGGCCTCGTTTAATTTTAATCTACTCTGGCAGTCAATACCTCACACTCTGTGTAATGGCCCTTTATTTATCACAGGAAATGCCTTAAATGCTGAGACAGGAGTCAGCCTGAGCAGAGGAATATTGCGGAAATGTGTTCATGTTAGTGGCTGCCTGGGCTTGTAGTAGCCCCAAACAAGCCAGCACACAGCCCATGGCTCACAGTCCAGGCACCATCTCTTTTCTGAAACAAGGTTCCAAGATCTGTCTTCTCCTACAATTCTGTTAGGAAGTATCAGAGTAGGGAACAGCACCCACAGTGCAGGTGGCATAGATAGAGGGATCATGCTCTACAATTAATCTTGCAATAGGATCTGAGGATCAGCCAGTCTTCAGGAATTTAGTCCCTTATTGTACCATTTTCATTAGCTTTGCTTGAAGAGCCCGTAAGTACATGTGGGACCACCTGAATGTATGATGCTAAGTGCTTTTGTGAGTGCTGGCATAATTGAAGCCATTGACTGGAAATGGCACAGAAAGAAAACGACATTATATCAATATCCTGGAGTCATTAACTCTTGTACATCAGATTTCCTTCTTCCATAACAAATCCTGCATAGCAAAAATGCGCAAGCTAATCAAGTAAGCTGAGGATTTTCCTTCTTTTTTTTTGTCACACTTCATTTTATATCTCTAGCTAGAGGCAGTAACATGTAGCTATCAGCAATCAAATGGGGCCTGAATCCACCAGCAGAACAGTGGGTTTTTCTAAGTGATCCATCTAGATAAGTGTCACTAGTGCTGTATGCTTCTAAAGAATGTCTTAAAACTGACATGCTCAGTTTCATGTCTACTGCATTTCTACATGGGGCTCTGACAAACACTTGTCTGACCAAGAAGAAAATTCCTTTGAAAACTGTTACCTGTGTAGACCTGCAAGACGGTATTGCCTTGGCTGGTAACAGGCCATAAGCTTTGTGCTGAATTTGCAAGGCTGCAGGACTGAGGTATGTCAGGTTTGCTTTATCTGAACTCTTGGTGACCTGCCTGAGCTCTGTTTTACTTGCTGTAGCTGTAACAGCAATTTTTCTAATTGACCAGGTGTGTACGGCTAATTTGTTTTACTTTTGTTTGTCTTTCCATTGTACCTACATAGTTTTATGGCTTTAGCATAATGATGTAGTACAGAGAAATATAAGTCTGGGAGGAAAGCAGAGAAGTGGAGACACAATACATAGAGGAACACAGGCAGGGGATGAGAAGGATTGGGGCACAGGCTGGCACTGCAGACCTGATGGCTATAAACAACTCACCCATGGCAAGTCAAAAGAAATGCAGATAGCAAAGTGGACAAAGGACAAGTGTCTAATCTGTAAAAGGCTTGGTATACAGTGAATTCAGGTATGACGTGGAGCTGCAGACAGATTAAGAAAGAGCAAGGTGTAAAAGCATGTTAATAAACATATCAAATGGACCCCCAAATAGATTAGTGAAACCCAAATGGATCCTAAGGAGAGGAAGAAGAAAGCGTTGAGATCATGAAGATCATACTGCTCCTTCACGTGAAGGAAATCTGGACTAATAGTGATAAGATGTTTAAGATTTCAGTTATATGTACAGTGAGTCTTGGCTTTGTATGTATCAAGTGTGCTTCCTTTTTGCTTATAAACAAAATCTTGAGAATGACAAAACAAAATAGGTCTTAGGACTATTAGAAGGATAAAACAGCTACACTTATACCAAGTTTGTCTGAAACAAAAAGACACGCAATGCTTATTAAGTCAGATTGGAAAAAACAACGTAGGAGAAGAACGACATTTGAAATTCCATTTTATTTATTTATTTATTTGTTTATTTATTTAGGGTAGAGCTTCCTATGTCCCCTAGTATCTCAACATGGTGATACATGACAGATATCGTGATGGTTTAATGCATAGAGTCATGGAATTATGGAGTTACAGAATGGTTTGGGTTGGAAACGACCTTCGAGGTCATCTAGTTCCAACATCCCTGACATGGACAGGGACACCTTCCACTAGACCAGGTTGCTGGCCTTGAACACTTTCAGGGATGAAGCATCCATAGCCTTCCTGGGCAATCTGTTCTTGTGCCTCACCACCCTCACAGTAAAGAATTTCTTCCTGATATCTATCTCTTTGCCGTTTAAAGCCATTCCTCTCTATCCTGACACTACAACCTTTTTACAAAGTCCCCCTCCAGCCCTCTTGTAGACCCCCCCTTAGGTATTGAAAGGCGTACGTTATCGTGGTATATTAGCTGAGCTGGGGTCACTGTCACTTCTCTGCTTAGTCTGTGATTAATGGAAATTTTGCAGAACTTGTTTTCACAGTGGAATGTGAAATTACCTTGCATTTACCACAAGTTAAGGACATGTATGCAACACCCAGACTAACTGGATAAGGAGCAGCTCACATGCTAAATATGGGATTTGTGTTTTCCTACCCACATTCTTGTAGACAAGTAAGCAAAAATGCCATGCAGCTGCATGTGGTATATGAATTCCTATACAAAAGGAACCAATCTGTGTTCTAACCTATCTGCTTACCTGGCTTGAGTCCAGATGAAAATTGAGGCAGTGCTGTAGAAGCAGTGACAAGTTCAGGCCTTCAATTATGAAGTTAGAGCAATTTATTAACAGTTCTTAGAGTCTTATCAACTGTTTAATGTGCTTGTCTTTCCTCAAAATGCATTTTTTATTTTGCAAGGACAAGCAATATATTTCTTTCCCTGTAACTTACTGTATTCTAGTGTGAAAAAGGCACCCATGTCTCCAAGGGAAGAAGAGTAGTAAAGTTGGTATTGGCTCATAGAGTATCTTTCATTACATTAACATTCACTTCATTTCACATATTCATCAATTAATCAGCCAGCCTACACAGTCCCACAACCTACAGGAATCTTGTTCTTTTTTCTTCAATTTCATGATGGCGTGATAAAAAAATTCATGACTTCCTGCTGTTGGGTTCCAAATGTGAATATGTATGTGTTAGCACTCTTGCCGCTGGAGTCTGTGGGTGTCAGTAAATTCTCAGTCTGAACCCTCCCTGGTGAAGGATATTACTCTGGATATCAACTATCCATGATGTCCTTATATCTTGTTTCACATCATTTTTCCTCCTAAAACAAATGCAGCTGCGTTTCCAAAGGCTGTTAACTTTACTGGCAGTGGTTCCCCCCTAGAGATATGTGCTTCCCAAGTATTAATTCTCTTCAATTAAGCTTCCGAGATCATGCTACATTGATCAGGCAATTAATTGATTGCTGAAGGCTTGCCTGAAACAATGAGTCAGCTGTTTCTGTTCCCTATGAGTTACACACCCCCTGTTTTTTCAAACTCAATACAGCTCAGAAATATGGCATTCATTTGTAGTGTGGTGTAAACTGGCACCCTTTGGTGCACATAGCATTGTTGCTTGTCTTCATTTCACAGCTCAAAGAAAAGTCCAACCTTGTTTCTAACATCACTGAAAGCTGACAAATGGAGGGCAGTAAATTGCTCTGTGCTTGTTTTTAAATAATGCAAAAATCAAGTGACTATTAGATGGGATCTGGAACCATAAGCCTAATTCAGTTGTGCTGTTGTGATGGTGTGAATACCTGTGCTTCATCTTCGCTACTGTTATAGAAAAGAGCATCTTGTTTCCTCTGATGCTGTGGGAATTTATTTCCTCTATAGAAGCTATTTGTTTAAAATGAAAACTTGGAGAGTCCTAGGATAAAATAAACAACATTCAAAAAGATGTCAGGCCACAACTAAGTAGAATAATTGCGCATTCAACCTTTGCCCTGTAAGTCAGAACAAACCCCAAAGCAGGCAAACACAGGACTGGGAGAGCTTGTACCTGGGAGGTATGACTTCTGGTCTCTAGACAGATTAGCATGTTGTGCTTTCTGTCCTCTAGAGTTTCAAAGCAAATTTAAAATAATGGGGACTAGAAAATAATATTTGAAGTAATAAAAACCTGAAGGGAATGTTGGTTAAAGAATGTAATCCATTACATCCATAGTGTTTGAACAGTACAGCTTTCCAGAAGTCTGCTGCAGGTTGCGGCTTGTAGGAGTCCTGTCGTAGTCTTCTGAGGGTTTTGATTTGGACTGCTCCTGGGTTGGAGGAAGGGTAATGGAAACAGTGACATTCAGATCCATGGTGGAGTCTCTTTAGGCACACAAAGAGAAGGAATTAATTCCACAGTGAAGTCAGACTAAAATTTAGTTTCTGTTCCTTCCCTCATGAGAAGAAGCTGAATGCTTGATCTCAGGGAAATGTCCATACACAGACACACCCATTCTGATAAAGCCCTCACCTTAAATGAAGTCAATCCCAGAATTAATTTTTTTTTTTTTACAATAAGTTCTAAATTGGAAATGTACATATCAAGTGAATGCTACTTGCTCGGACAACATATTGATACAGGTACATGCCTGGCTGGCTCACTACAGAGTAAACACGGTTGTGAGTAAAGTGGAACAGTGGAAGGCAGCACTATAATCATGATTATTGATTGAAAATATACTTACTTAGGCATTCCTGTGTTTTGTCTCTGGTTAGGATCAGGATAGAAGGAAGAAGTTACCTGACAAATCTATGTATGAACTTTCAAAGCTTTTCTTGTCAAAGCCATCTTGACGAGTTATGGCATATTGGTTTTTGTTTAGCTTTACTTTCAGAAAGCATTTTTATAAGCATTCTCATTTGCAAAGGCTTATTTTAGTTACACCTAAATTCCCAATCTATTGTGCACTATTTATATGAAATTTAGTCATAAGGGTGTTCCTAATCTTGTCCTTCTGTTCTGCAAGAGTAAAGAAAAGTAATATGAATGAGATTTTAAAGACAGAATCTGTGGTGGTGACCTGTCAGACTCCCATGAATATGGTTTGTATCCATTTTGATTTAAAGCAAATGATTTCTTCAAAAACCAAAGAGAGCTGGGTCCTGTGGGAGTAGTCATAGAATATTTCAAGTTGTAAGGGACCTTGAGTCCAGCTACAGTACCATCCTTTGTGTCCCTACAGTTAAGTCCTTGACTTATGACTGTTTTCCCCTACTTGTGCATGCATAACACAAGCGTCTCTTCTTTATGTCCCCCTGTTTATTCCTTGACATCCTCAGGGACTTCATTTGTGGCCATACATAGTGAAACATCACGAGTGACAGCAAGGTTGCCACTCTGGTTCTCCTGCAGAGAATGTATTAATATATTATTGGCATATGACAGTTTAATCAGTCCTACCTGTCTGTCCAGCCATGCCCTTCACTTGTGACAACCTAATCTGAGAGAAGCAAAAGTGTTTTAAGAAATTACCTGTGTCAAACCAACATTTCAACTTATGTTTGCTATTTTCTTCTATGACTATAGAATAGCTTATGTATTAACTGGAAAGGGCTGCTAAAGTGCTTAGTGCAAGGATGGGATCATTTGTTGAAAGGTTCACTCATCTTAATGTTGAACATTTCCGAAATTGCTTTTTGGGCATCTTTTGATGCTTCCTTCAAGCTTTCAGCTCAGTGATATATGGAAATAGCTATGTGGTATCTATAAGAGTATTTCTGGACTGTCTGAATGCTAAATACACAGTACTTAGAGGATGAAAATGTTTGAAATATGTGTTCCTTCTCCCAAAGGGATGAAGCTTGGCCCCGTTATTGACATTAGTGAGTTCTTGGATTGTACTAGTTATCTGCTACCCTCTGTGTTACTCACACTTCAACTCTCCACAAGAAGTACATTCAGTGCAGCAGCCTCTGGGGCAGCTCACAAATCCAAATAAAGAGATAAAGGAGAATCCTGAGGTACAGACCAGTTGATTCTTTTCATTACATCTTCATTTTATGATTGCTCACAGTTGCTTGTGAGTATCAACTGCCTCACATCCACATGCTTACGGCCATTTTCCTCTACAGTTTTTGTGTTCTTACTCCATAATTCATGTTATGGCAGGCCTTCTTGGTGTCCTGTGATGTCCTGGTGACCAAAAATATATTTGTTTTCCTTTGTTTTGCTTTGAAATGTCAGAAAAAATATGAGAACTGTGTTATAGCCAGAATCATGTTTTCATAGGATAGCATGGTGCTGCATGCCATGACAACCTGTGAAGAAGTTTGAAAGTAAGGGAGCCTGCTGAAATAGTGTTGGAAGAATCATGGCTGGGAAATACAAAGCAGGTGCAATGTCACCCATACTGCCATTTGGAAGTTGTGCTTGCAGGGAAAGATTTTCCAAACAGCTCCTGGGCTTTGTCTTGGAAAGGGAGTTAATTGGGTTGCTCAAAGTAAACAGATGGGATGCAGTATTCAAGCTTGCTCCTTGGCTGTCAATTTCTTATTCAGCACTATCTGCCTATTAAGTTTAAATATTGGCAGAAAAAAGTCAATGAAGAACAAAGAGAGAACAAGTTTAAAAAAAAAACCAACCAAACCCAAAACCAAATAGAAATGGAAACAAAAAATGGCAATGGAATCACTTTCCATGGTCCATGAGGAAGATGGTGATTCAGGAGAATTTGTTCATACATGACATGTGCAAAAGGTGCCTGAGGAGAAGGATCATGGGCCAGAAAGAATGGCAGTAGCTGAAATGATTGTCAGTGATATTCTAGTCCAGAAAAACATAAGGAAGAAACCAAGCCAAACGATGATGGCAGTGTTTATAGCACACAGGAGTGCAGCTTGATCCATTTAGAGTAAACAAATTATTTTGGTCTCGTCCTGGGAAAAAGACTCAGTGGACTTGATCCAATTAAACTGGAAGCAGTGGAGCAGGAAAGACTGCTGTTCTTGAGCAGTAGCAAGGTCAAGGGAATCTCCAAAGCTCTTCTCTTCATTAGGTGAGGGGAGTAGGGTTGATGTGGCTGGGTAGCTTACCTGTCACTGTCACTCTGGGGAGAAAGAGAAGTGTGACATTAGGAAATTTAGGTCTCTAAAGGAACCAAGAATGAGATGAATAGACAGATGCAATAAAAGGAAGTGATTAGTCCTGAGACCTTTCACTTTGCAATTTTAAGAAGTTAGAGAAGCTGTTCAATAACCTCTTGGGATTTTGACTTCTGTGATCTCTTCCCAGAAATGAGCATTTACCAACACTCCTTCCGTCTAAATATAACAAAAATAACTCAACTTCTCCGAGGCTTCTCATACAGCTATTACCACTCCTTCCTCAAGGCAGCCTGAGAAGAATGGTCTTTAGTTAACTGACTTTGCTGAGGCATTTTCAAATTTGGATTTCGTGAGAAGGCAAAAGCCTTGGAGGAACAGAGTGCACAAAAGGTTAACTTTAGAGTTCAGAGGCACTTCAGATTTGCAAATGGCATTGTCATTCTTGCAGAAGCCCTGGAGAGACAGGCAAAGAGTAATTAGGGAGAAGTTCATAGTAGGTGAGGAATAATTAGGACCTGCTGAGAAATAGCTGATGAGGACATCTCAGAGAATGCCTGGGAAAAAGAGCACTGCAGCTCATATCCACATAAATGAGGTACACTTGTGATCAGAGGTTGGCATCTAGATATAGGGTCTCTTTTTGCATCCATCAGTACTCCTCAACTCATACACCCTTCCTTGGTCCTGAACCCAAGTACCTCCTTGTCTGCTGAAGTATTGTTACCTTTCTGGTTGTAGTAGTACCTAAACCTGTTCTTCCCAGATGGAGCCCAGAGATGAAGAGGCAGCTGGACCCACATTTCAGCAGAACATTAATGTTGTCCTGGTATACAGATTCTCAAGTTTGACTCTAAATGCTGTCTGCTGTTTTGTTTGGGGGTTGGTCACTAAAAGACATGATGCTCTCACATGTACTCTTGACCTGATATGACACTGTAGGGAGAAGAAAGATGAAGCCCTAGCACTCTTCTCTCTAAACCCAGAGAGAAATAAGGTAGTCAACCAATATGATATAAACGCAATATGAACACAGGCAAAGTAGTAGTTAGTTAGAATATGGTCTCTGAGCGGTGGTTTTGGAGTGAAATTCTAAACTATGGAGAGTCTAGAGGTGGTAGGTTGGCATACATGAATATTTGAGTCTAGTACTTCCAGACAGAATTACTACTTCTAGCTGGGGTCCCATGGCTGTGGTAATGTCTGGAGCCATTTTTAGCTTGTCAAAGCAGAACTTGTACCATGATGTCAGTGTAATTGAGCCCAGGAAATCCAAGGGTCTATTTGTTGCAGTGATGACAGGTGGATGGGTCCATGGAGTGATATAGCTGAGCTGAGAACTGGGTGACTGCACTCTGGGGTTTTCTACTCAATACCAGCTCTGGCCTTGTCCTGAGGATTGAGTACCAACCAGTGGTTTGAACACACTAGGGGTGTTCTTGGAGCAACCCACTGGGTTTTGCTTTCAATAAAAACAGATCCCATTCATGCTCTTGAAGACAGAGAAGCAAAGCATGGTTCATTGGGGGAGGGCAGGAGAGTTGCTTCAGAAGTGCACTTGTGATCCCAGATAAGCACTAGAGCAGATGTCTCTGTGCCTCTGGTGCCCCTCTGTAAAAGGGAGAGGAGGTTTCTTCTGCTTTCTGGTAATTAAAATAGGATAATGGATTCTCAAGGAAGAAGAGAAATAAGAGGAATAAAGTGAGGGATTTACATTTATTTTTATCAGTGGGAAGAAAACTGTTTTTCTTCTATACAACAACCCAAAGAAAACATCTGTACCCATCTATCCTTATGATAGATGATCCTTCTGTTTTCATTATACTTTTATGAGGTGAGCCTATTAAAATGTGAAAATAAAGCCAAGCAAATCCACCATATCAAATAAAATGCACCAATGCTTTTTTACTATTGAAATGGAAAAGTTTTTTTCTCCATGAGGCTACCTTGCTTTTCAAATTAAATGTCAAGTATCATGTCTCCCCCAGAGATCTGAGCTACAGAGCAAAGTTCAGATTCGTCAATTACAGAATTATATTTACCTTAATGCTTATTACATATCAAATTACTGTGCTGTGACATGAATAAATATTGGATTTTAAAGTTATTCCATTCAGAGTTTTACTGAAAGAAATTTGACTGCTTTAGTGCACCTATTTGGCAGGCCAAAAAGGTCATGTACTTTAAGGGAACGTTCAGCTAAAAATATGAATGTCCTCAAAGGAAACTATTTCCCTTACCTAGTTAATCAGCACCTTTGTTGTTGAGGTGTTGCATGTGGGATCCTGTGATCCAAATTGCAATTCCACTGACAACACTGGTAAATAGGTAAAAAAGGTAAATAGGTGCTGGATTCCTTGTTTTACCAAAGGAGGAATTGCAGCACAAGGATTGGTGTTCACAGAAACAACCTGATGCCCCTCATGGAAAAAGGAGGCTGCTCTGCTTGTGCCCAGTATGATGAGGATGCCTGGGCCCCTGTGTTTGTCTCCTACTTTTAAAGTGCAGGCTTCAAATGGGAAGAGCCATGTGACTCGGAGCAAGTTGTGAGTGTCCCACACACCAAGGAGGGGAAAGCCTTGGCCCAGAGCTAGCCGTTTTCTGGGGTGGAGGAGCCCCACTATGGGTGTGGCATCAAGAATTGTGAGTGAACGTCATAATTCAGAACCCACAATCTTTGTCACCTCTTCTCTTGAGAAAACTGTACTGTTGTATCTCTGCTGCTTATTCATAAATTACTGTTTAATGATTAGACAGTCTTAGCTCTTTGGCTTCAATAGGGTTCCGTCTCCACTCCCAGACTTGTCCTATGAAGTGTTGACCTGTGGATCAGATTTAATGCTAAAATCAGTGCACTTTTATTTTTTTTATGGGGAGAGTGCAACGTAGAAAAAATGCACAAATTCCTTCTAGTCCACAGCTTAGTTTGATTAAGGTCTCCAGCAAGCCAAAGAAGATGTGAGTACAGAATGAGACAGTGTTATTTGTCAAAGTTCCTTTAGAACTGGGAGTAAATATGAGGAAACCGGTGTTTGCCTGCTGCACAGACTAACAAATCCTGATCAGGTTGCCTGGGCCATTTACACTGATACAGCCTCTTTCAGGGTGAGAATCTCATAGGACTTAAACTGACTTTGGTTGATTAACTTCTGATTTATATAAAACCACCTCTAATTTTGCATCTGAAAAAGAGTTCTTTAATTCTGTTACCTAATATTAAATTTTGAAACTTCATGTCAGGAGGTCATGGTTGTTTGGTAATACAGCCTTGGATAAAAATAGTGTGACATTATTCCAACAATAGTAATCTTAATGAGATGTGCAATCTTACCATGTGTGTATCAAGGACACTGTCATTACACGTTAACTTTATTATGCCAGTTAATGCAATTAGTGTAGTGTTGCTAATGCAGTTAAAAGTTTTATCGCTAATCATATAAACTCCAATAGGATAAATATAAAGGGTTATTAATGCAGTAATTTATTATTAACAAGTAGAGAAGCAGCAGAGCAATAAACTTTGCCTTCCTGCTGTAATGCCTTTATATGTCATCACATTTTGGTTTTCATAGCATGACTGTCATTCCTTACACTGACTGCTGGCTGCTGCTGGATTCTCTCTAATATTGTATAAAAAGGTCTTGGCACCCTTTTGAAGATCTCAGCGTCCCTCAGTTTTGTGGTGCATAATTTTTCTTTCACTTTTTCTCTTTCCTTTAGACAGCTTGCAGCAGGTCTGACTCTTATCTGATCAGGATTCCTGTCTGTGAGAATGATCTTTAAATACCTTCAGTTCAAGGACACTGTAGAGTGTCTCTTTCAACTAATATAAGGTACCAAAATAGTGAAATTTAATGAGATAGAACACCAAATTGATTGTCTCAGAAAGAGTACCTGAGAGGGTAGTTAAGATGATGTGTCAATCACTTTATCTTAACAGCTTGTACCGTCATCGTGTGACATTTCTACAGAATGGCATGAACTGCTTGGTGTCAAAGGACTCCTACTTGCACCTGTGATTTAACTAGCAGACAAAAATCATTAAAGGGCAAGGACTGCTTTGCTTAGTGGAGAGGACACAGCTTGTGTGGTTTTAAGCAATTTAAAAAATACTGACGCCCTAGTTTTAGGACACCTTTTAGCTGTCTTTAGTTTTATTTTTCCATCACAAGTGTTAGAATTTTGAGGATGGCCTGAACATGTTTTAATTCTGCTGGGTGATTTGGTGCTTGGGAGACACACAACTATTCACAGAACGGCTAGCAAGAGGCAATAAGCTGAAGTCCACTCATGTTTCATGATTCAACATGAGTCATGATCCAGGTAAAAATCTGATTAGGTGAGGTGTATCTTCACCGATTTTTCATCGGACTCACTTCTTCCAGAAACAGTGACATGGGTTGCATGAGGCACAATGCATATGTCGAGTTGCAGGGCTATTGTCTTATCACAGACAATTTCTGCTTCAAACAAGGGTGCTGGTAAGTAATTCTTAAGAAGGAGTTTTAATCCTTAGACTTTTTTTCCCCTCCTTAGCCATCCAGAATCCACATTTTGTGTAAAATCTGCTGCATAAGCAGCATGTAGGTTCTGCTTGTGGGGATGACAATTTGAAAGAGAAGGGAAAGGGATTAGGAGGAGATGATTTACTTTACACACTGCTGCATTGGGTACTATCATGTGAATTAAGAAGAAACTCCCAACATTTAGGGGCAACATGCGAAGAGATATAACTGTGAACACAAAATCACCTGGGCAAGGAGCTTGTCTGGAAGCAGTGGAAAGCAGAATAAAATTAGCAAACTGTGTAAAACTGGAATCAGAATAAGGCTTTAAGAATGACGAGGTTCGTGAATGACATGTAAGTTACAGAAAAACTCTTCTGGTTGACTTTAAAGCAGACTTTCTGGTATTTTGTGAACCTGGTATTTTATTATATTCAGGCCATATAATCTGGTTTCTTGGACTTGATAAGCCAGTTGGTCTTCAGTCCTAGCTTTTTAAAAGCTTTGAATAATAAGTTAACAAGAACAATGCCTAGCAGAGTCTTAGGGATTGGGACAGAGGTGCTGAATCTTATACAGAGCCATACACAATCTGTTTTTAGGAGGATGCTAATTTTATAATACATTAGTTATTTTATATTGTGATTTTGCTGAAAATTTCTCAAAGATCAGTTTGGGCACTTTCTATGCTAACTAATAGTGGCAGCAGTACAGGACTGAGTTATTGCAGAGCCCTCCATTCAGAAGGATCCCAAATCATCTATATGCTGCTGTGCCTAATGAGAATCACAGGTTTGTCAGCCCTTCCAGTGAAATAGAGCCATCACATTCTCAGATGTAACCAAAGAGAGAGGAAGACAGAGCAAGAGCTACCCAATGACATTTAAAATTCCTTTCAAGTATGCATACATAGTAAAATGCCAGCAATGGGGTTAGACAAGTTCATAACAAGCCTCACCAATGGGTTACTCTAAATGAGAATGTAGAGGTCTCAATAATAAAACTCACACACCTGCTTCCTCAAAATTGAACATTTTAATTGAATTTTCTGCTCTTGTTTGTTCCTCTTTGAATCTTTTTCTTCATCTCTGAGTTGTAGTTGTGCCCCCAATCTCAATCTGAGCCATCTGTTCTACTTCTAATATTAACATCTTCTATCATGTAATGTACTATACCCTGAGAAAAAAGAAGAAAGATGATGACTTTCTCCTGGGAGGAAACCTTATATTTCACAAAAGGTTCAGCTGTCACTTTAAAACAACACCTTCCCACACACAAATATGCACCTGCCACATTAGAATATTATTAATAATGCAGCCTTCTTGTGTTTGACAAGCCAAACAAAGTTACCCAAAAAATGTGAAAAGGTCTAAGAAAGGTGAGAGCAAGTCAAAGTTTCTTTTCAGATTTATAGCACCCAAACTGATCCACAATAGAAAGTAATTACATTTTAAATGAACTGTTCTAACTTAACTCCTTGTATACTTTGCAAATTTCTGTTCTTTTCCAATTATGCATGTATCTGTTTAAGCTCAGTAAAGTTTGCAGAGTTGTGTTGACCCTTACTAGTCTCAGTCTAGAACTACAAATCCCTGTTCCTTCCATTCTGTGTTATTATGGTCCTTCACTAACTAATGGTCTCTATCCAACCTCTACCACTCTTAGTGTACTTCCAAATTCACAGGACATTTGTGGAGGAAGAGAGGTCAGTGGTACTGCTCAATTTCGCCTATAACTGTGGTTTCAAGCTGAGCTAGAGAGTTAGCATCCCTGTGAAAAACTCGTGGAAGGGACTTGTGGGAAAGTCTTAAAATCTAATGAAAACTGGCCTGGGAGATTTAGGCTGGGATGACAAAATAGCAACTAGAAAGAAATCAGGTAGTATCAGGAAGGAGTTCAGAAAGATGAGCTGAGGATCAGGTTTGTTTGGAAGAATCAGGGAGCCTGTAATGAAACACAAAGTGTGATCCTGACTGAGGCAATTTAAGAAAGAATAATGAGATTAAAGGAAAACACTGATACTATCAGCAAAGAGGAAATGTCAAAGCCTCACATTTGCTTTATTCCAAATGATGTCTGGATTGAAGCAAGCAAATGTGAAAGTCACTATTCATCAGATCCAGAGAAGCTTATTTTTTACTTGTGGAGAGATTTCAGCATTACATGACCAGAACTGTGTAATGAAAGTTTGGAAGTTTTGGTGTATCTGATTCAAAATACCTCTCTCGATTTTGTCTATCCCAATTAGTCTTTCTGCCTAATGTAGCTACTCTCAGTTTATGCCACTCAGGGACGCAGGTGTTTCTCTAATCCTTCAGATATAATCCAGAGCACGAGGGTGAGTCAGGCATTGGGTTTCCATTTACAAACAAGGATTTTGAAATCTGAGTTTTGTGGAGACTAGGACCACAGAGGCACATAAAGGTTAAAGCTTTGAGTGTAGCCCATAATAGCTGTTCTGCACTAGTGCTGCTTTGTGGACTGTCTGATTTAGTCTTAAAATAAGATGCAGAAAACTATACTCATGGCCAGCTTGTAACTGGTCATGAGCTGCTTGCAGAGCTCCCTGCACATTCAATGCTAAGACATAGAAGGCAGTTCAGACAAGCTGAACCTTCCTCTGAAGTCTCTCTCTATTGATTAGAGAAGACCTTTAATGTGGAGTTCCTAAATTGAGTGCCAATAGTTAAATAGAATTTTAGCTGTGAGCTGGAATAATGCCTTTGGCATTGGGAAATGGCACATGGCAATTTGCTAACTTCAGTCCATCAAGGCAACAGGAAAGGCAAATACAGAAAAATTGTGCTTCACATTCTTAGTCTGCTCGACTTCACTATGGCTTGTGTTTGAAAATGTTTGAAATCAGGGTTTGGGTTTTGAAGACACTAAATGTTTATGAAGGTGTTGCCTGAAACCTAAGCCATATCCAGGTTTCAACCTCTTTCCACTGATCCTGTCTCCCTACTGGCAGAAAATACACTCCACTGCCTCAATTAATATTAGTTAATATAGTTCCACGTAAATACATTATTTTGATTATTTTGTCCTGCAACAGAGAGTTTCCTCTGTGAGCTACAAAGTTACATGGACAGTCTTTCTGTGGGAAAGTAGGTATTCCTCTCCTTATCGCATGTACCCTCCCTGGCTTTATCTACAATGTATAATCATCTAGGGCTGTATAACTATTTATTTGACCAGCAGACTGGGACAATGGAATATAGATGTATTCCCTGGATCCTGTAGTAGTTCTAGCACCTAGATAAATATTAGAGGAAAGGATAGAGGAAAGGAATATAATGATCTGACAAATTTGAAATAAGACATGGAGTATATTTTCACAACTAATTCCTATACCAGGAATGTTTTAAATGTATCCAAGGCTCTGGAAATCAGTGTTACAATTAGCTAAATGAAGTTACAAGTAATTTTATGACTTAATCCCATAAGACTTTAATAGAAAGTTTTGTGTGTCAACAGAAAGTCCCTCTGGAGTGTAAAAATAACTCACTGGTTATTTAACAAAATCATCAGAATTACAACGGTATTTTAAAGAAAAGATCACATCATGTGGATGGCCATGAACTATGGTGACTGAAATTCAGGGATTTGGAACATGTTTCCCAGAAAACGGTCCTCAGTTTCATTACTACATCTGTCAGTCTTGTTGCCTATCATCCATCAGTCACACCAAAAAGATGCTCTTTCCTTCCTTTTCATCCTTTTGATCTGAGGTCCTTTTTTCAATTGTTTTGTCGTGGTGAGCCCAATCTTCCATAATTCAATAAGTACTGTCTAAAAAAATGTCTTTGGAATATGTACAAGTTTTTTCTGTTAGTAGCTCTTGAAAACAATACCCCCATATTTGAAAATATTACCAGAAATTTAACAAAGCTAATGAGACATAGGAAAGAGCAGGTATCATTAATACAGAAAGTGATAGTAAGAAAGTGCAGAAGGTTTACTTGGTATGATGATGTATTCCTGCAGGTCATGTCTGGTAATTTCCTGTTCCAAATATGTTATTATTCTCAGGCAAGTTTTTATTGCAATCACGTCTTAAGATGACACGTTCATGTTCTCACTATGTGTTTACTTAAATATTAAATATGTTATAGAATGACTTCTACAGAAATTAATCCTCAGCTTTTGATGACTGGTTACAGATACCTGGTATATCAGAGATACAGACAATAGGTAACAATACTTTCTTTTGAGAAAAAAGAAATAATTATTTATCTTTTTTTATTGAAGGGCTTTGGCTAATACCTGTGGATGGTTAAATTGTATGATCTTTCTTTTGAGGAAATATTGTTAGCACATACAGAAATATTTTCCCTCAAATTGCTGCTTATGAAGAATATTGGCTAACCCAAAAGAGACACACTTTGCACCAAAATGTATCTTAGAGTGAAACAAAATGTCTTGATACTAAATAGAATTGTATCCCTTTTTATAAAGGAAAAATAGCTAATATTTGAGTACCCATGGTTTCTTAAGAGGAACAGTTATGTTGACTGAGGACGTGAGTTAATCTTAGAAAAACAGAGCAATCCTATGGGCTGGACTAACAGACCATCTAATCTGGGATTCTTTTCCAACACGGGCTGGTACCAGATGTTTAGAGGAGAGTATAAGAACTAAGCAGTACACAATGCTTTCCACCTTCCAGATATATTGTTCATGGACTTCCTGAGCTGGTGACTATTTTCAGACCATCTGCTTGCTGCACCCACTCTCTGTGAATTAGTCTAGGGTTTTTAAATGCATTAGTGCCTTTCGTCTGGGCCTCCACAGCATCCTGTGGTAATGAGTTTCACAGTTTTATTATGCATGATGTGAAAAAGTACTGTTGATGGAAAAAGGTATTTCCAGAGGGTGATTCATCCTTCCTGACTTAGCAGAGGCTTAATTACCCTTTGAAGAGTCTCATCTTTCTGCATTGACATTAGAGCTTTAGTCAATTACTTCACACTAGACACGTACATTTTGGATAACTACAGATAGGGGAGAGTTATCCCAATTTTAGGGTCAGTTTAATTAAATGCAATAACCTCTTTCAGTTAAACACCCTCAGCATAATATTTTTACTGTAGATTTTGATGATAGGAAATACTATAAAGTTTTCCACAAAGATGTACTTGAATGAAAAATTGCTACCTACCTTTGTAAGCCTGATGGCAAGGCTTTCCCTCTGCCATTTTAAACTAATTAACTTTGTGTGTAGATGAGGCCTAAAGGATCATTATAAGAAGAGGAACATTAGGTTTTGTTATTTATCTTTTTTTATTGAAGGGCTTTGGCTAATACCTGTGGATGGTTAAATTATATGAACTGTGCCTTGAAACGGATGAACAAATTCTTGCTGTTCTATCAGTCAGCAGTTACTAAACAAATAATTTTTTAGAGGGAGAGACCCTCACTAGAATTTGGGAAGTGATCCATGTATCATATATCAACTATATTAACAAAGGGGTAGTTTTCCACATCCAAAAGATAAAAGTTTGTACTTTGGGAGATGACAATGCACACAACACTGATCATGTAGATATGAGGTTTTTAAACAAAGTACGATTTAATGCTTTCTATTCACCTATTACCTCGATAGAGTAATTAAATCATGTAAAACTTATTTTTAATAGCCCATGGCATAGACTGAAGAAATTATGTTAGCACAAATACGTATTTTAAACACTTGGGATAAGAAATCTAAATAAAATATGCATTTAAACAATATTCTGAAACCTTTATAGCTCTGAAATAGTTCTTATTTGGCAAAAGCACAGACAAGTACTTGGCATTAACTTAGCTCCTGTAATTGTAATCAAGGGAAATCACCTTACTGGTACTCACTTTCTAACAATAAGCTTCATAAAGCTTGTTAATGAAACTCACCATTTCAATCTTGTTTTTTGGAAAATAGTTCTTTTCCCAAAGAAATGATAAAGTTGTGGGAAAAAACCCCAAACCAAATCAAACACACTTTTCATTTAAACTTAACTCACTCCCTTAGCTTTCTGAAGAAGTGTCATAGAAACAGTGGCATTTTGCAGCTAGATCTGCAGCAAGATGAAATAAATGGTTAGGTTCTTAATGCAAGTCCTGTGAGAGTTGGGTTTCTTGCTCAATGGCAGATGTCTGGTGTCCTTGTGCAACTGAATGGTGAATGGTGCAGCCCAGAGAAGCCTAAGTCATTTCTCAACTACAATGGCCACTGGAAGCAATAGGGCTGTCCTAGTATGCCACAGCATATTGCTGGGACAGATTACTGGTGGAACAGATAGATCCAGTAATAGTTTTGCATGACCTCTGGAGGAGGGTAAAACTGCACCCAGAAGTTAGTGTCTGGATGAATTCTCTTATTGACTTTTTGCATGTGAGAGGAGCAGGACAGTAAGAGTATGTTTTGAATTGAGTATTGGCTTGATAAAGCTGTTGTTAGAATGTTTAAGGATTTGTACCAAAAGGTGTCTGAGAAAGGTTGGATGAAAGATAAATATAGATTTGCAAAACTATGCCAAGATGGCAACATTTCCAAGCAGAAACTTAATGGAAATTTATCTAGCAGAAACCTCACTTGTTTAGAATTTAGACAGTCTCCAAAATTAGGCAGTAACTGAAGTGAATTTAATTTCAGTGTCAGTCATGAGCCCAAGTTTCTCTGTGGCTTTAGCATTTATCAAAAACTCTTTAGCATTTTTATGTTTCCTGTAAACATGGGACAGTGGTAGTTTCCTGACTCACAATGACGCTTTAAAATAAAAGAATGATAGTTTTAAAAATACTGTGTAAATGACAGGCACTGCTGTAAGCCAAATACATAGAATTCATTCTGAAATGGTGTCAATATTTTTTTCTGCATTGCATAACTATCATGATTTCCTATTTCCTTTTCCTGTTGGCAAGGTTAACTTATTTTTTAGAGGCTGGACTTTCTGGGAATAGATGCACAGGGTCTTGACATTCACTGTACTGATGTGCCTCATGGAAGTCAGTAACAGTTGTTTAATGGTAAGAGGAGTTTTCTGTGAATCTCCAATGAACTATGTTTGCATAGAATGTTCTTGAAACAATTCTGTTTGTACAACTCTGCTTCTGAGGGCAGCAATATAAATCAAAATGTCATTGTGTAAATAAAGTATTTACTGATTAAAATATTGTTATTCAGAAAATTGTTATAAACTATGATTTCTAGCACATCTGGATAAACTACTCTATAGGAGGACATTTGTTGAATTTTTGTATCTTTTATGCTTCTTGTGAGTACAGTACATTCTATATATTTGCAGATGTTTCAGTTTGAGGCTGGTGTTTGCCATCTACTTGTTCCATACTTCTTAATTATTCATAACTGTGATTAAAAATTCTAGCTGTGTATATGCAGTGTGTGACAGATAGGGGAATGCACATCTGACAAATGGTGGACGTTTATTTTTGTTGCCTGTTCCATTTTTAATTTTGGAATGAAAGTCAACAACATTCTGAGCTGTATCAGCAGGTAAATAGATCAAGAAAAGTGATCATAATTCAGTGCTCATTAGAAAGCATATAGAGTTTTGAGTACAGTGTTAGGTCTGTCTGTACAAGAAATTGGTTGAGCTTACATGATGGCCACCAAAATGATGGGGGGTTGGAGTACTTGCCCTGTGAGGAAAGGCTGAGGGAGTGGGTCTTGTTCAGCCTAGTGAAGAGGTGGCTTTGGAGGAACCTAACAGCAGCCTGGTCATGGCTGGAGAAAAGAATGCAGAAGGGAAATGAATAGATAGTTGGTACGATGGTAGGGAAGGATTCAATGTCAGATCAGCCCTCAAGGCTGGGAGGAAGGAGACAGTCTATGCATCTTTACAGACTGAGCTGTGTCGAAGTTGTGTTATGGTTGCTTCCTAAGTCAATGACTGTGATGTTCTGGGGTGAAGATTCATAAGGCACAACTTTAAGAAACTTCTGTGAATGTTATACAGTGCCAATGTATGACTGGATGTGCCAAACATTGCCCAGTCAAATTTTGTATGGATAGAAATTCCACTAAAAAAAATTCCAATTACATTAGATGAACAGACGATTTGGTATTTCACAAGGGTGCTTGCTTGCTAGAGTGTTTCTGGAAGTGAAGAGAAAGGAGCTGAAGGTAACACTCATTGTCAGTACTTGGATATGCTATGTGGTGTTTGGTCAAGTTCTGGGGAGCACTAAGTGCATTCTGCCAGGCTCAAAAAAGCCGGGATCTCATTGACTTCTGATTATACTGTCTGAATTTAAAGTGATATATGTGCATGCCAGATGTTTGTGCATGCAAGGCATGCATAAGCCACACAGTTTATTTGTCTTGCTCTATCAGTATGCTGGTGACTGTCCTTCATGTCCATTAATATCGATATATTCAGCTATTGACAAGGGTCTCTAAGCAGCCTGTGGGAACAGGATTGTCTTCCAGGCCTGCGGGGTGGGTGTCATGTTTTGAGAAGTGGCAGCAGACTAAAGGGGCTTGAATACCCCAAACAGTTTTAGTCACAGGTGGAACATCTGCCCTATGAGGAAAGGCTCAGAGAGTTAGGGTTTTTCAGCCTGGAGCAGAGGAAGCTCCAGGGAGACCTTATTCCAGCCTTTCAATACTTGAAAGGGAGCTTAAAAGAAAGGTGGGAATAGACATCCTGTTGTGGTAGGATAAGGGGTACTGATTTTAAGTTAGAAGAGGGTAGATTCAGACTAGATAGAAGGAAGAAACTTTTTACAATGGGAGTGGCAAAACAATGGAACAGATTGCCCAGAGTTGTGACCACCCCATCCCTGGAAATACTCAAGGACAGGTTGAATGGGGCTCTGATCCAGTGGAAGGTACTCTAGTGGAAAGTGTTCCTCCTGCTCATGGCAGAGGGATTGGAACTAGATGATATTGGAGGTTCCCTTCCGACCCAGACTATTCTATGGTATATTTGGTGTTAGTGTGTGACATGGCATCATCATCCCACAGGAGACATTGTGGTGCAGTACCAGACTGGGGAGAGACAGGGAGCACACAGGGCCCCACTTCTCCAGGAGACTTCAGACCACAGCTCAGGGGGTCTCTACCAACTTCTTTCAGATATGGGACTGGGGCGGAAGGGATATCTTCCATTCTGACTCGCCCAGCTTCTCATAGCTGCTGGCTGTTGCCTCCTGGGGCTCAGGGCTCACCCTTCTGGAAGGTTCTCCCCACACAGCTGCAAACAGCTTCATTACAGAGTGAGATTGGAGGGTCCAAGCTGAGCAGCCCCAACCACACACTCAACTACCATTAAAACTTCCTGTTTTTTTGCATCTGGTATTCCAATGAGACATTACATTCTGGGCATAGGAAACAGCAAATAAGAACATTTAGGTGTCATATACATAATAATGAGTCACAAAACCGTGGTGCAAGATCCTTTCAGAGTGGCCTTAAGGCTCAACTCTTCAAGAGCAACAAAGGTCTTTCTGCTTTCTTTTCTGTGTATCCATCTGTCATTTCTCCCTGAGTCTGTCCTCCTTCCTCAATGCCAAGCTGCTTTGGATAATTTGTCCCAATTAATTAGATCCCAGAGCTGTTTTCAAAAGCCTGTATCATTCAATCCCCATGCTGTTGACTACCTATTAAATGACATAATTTAGGATCCTATAAGGGAAATCAAGCATTTATCTTACTTTTTGTCTATGACCATAGCACACCAAAGAGCTGGTATTTACACGGAAGCCATCTGAAATGCTAATGCAAATAATTAACTCCAGCCTGCAGACTCCATTCAAATTGCTCACTGAACCCCACACAGATTCAAAAAATTAAACTGGAAGCTTTTTTTTTTTAAATGAATCTTTTCTTAGTACTGATTAAAACTGTGATTTACTCTTTTGTCTGTATTTCCCTTAATTTGAAGTATAACTAAAGGAGGTCTGTAATTGGCAATCCTTTTCTATAACACCAAACTTTTTTGCTGGTTTTTTTCTGTAATTCTTTAGGAGACTACATAACTTTTAACAAGGCTCCCCAATCTCCTTTTTATGCCCAATAACACCAGCTGCCTTCTCGCGTCTCTAATGAATGTATCTTCCTCGTCTCACTCCACCACCTCATCACTTTCATTGTGTTCCCCTCCTTTGACAGGTGGTCTTGTGGGTATAACGACATCATTAAATAGCTCTAAAGCTGCTAGTAAGAAAATAGTTATCGAGTGAATCAGAATACCTTTGCTGCTGTAGCTGAATGAACAACTTACAGTGTTTGCTAAATTTAACTGTTTCTCCTCTGCTTGATCTCATCCATCAGGGTCATAGGTCAGGATAGAGCTTCATTTCCTATATAAAGAGATTTAGGTCCACCTGAAATATTTGGGGCTGCCGTTACCCACCCCATCCCCTCTGCCCTGCTACTGCCATGGGTAACAGAAGGTTTCCAGGTAACTCACATCTTGGATAAACACAAGTAGGGCATGCACAATACCCTGGAGCACCTACCATAGCATTTTGAGCCTATGTTCACGTGACTGAGTCCAGCAGTGAAAATACAAACCCAGGTCATAATTCAGTCATCCTTCAGGAATTCATCGGGAGAAAGAGGAGGAAAAATGAAGCCCCATCCAAGGAACAGAGAAATCTGTACAGACTAAGGCACTTATTTCTCTACAGGACTCTGAACTGCATACAAAGGATTCTCCTGGACTGCTTTTTTCACTGTGCAGGTTTGGAGAGAGAAAGTGAATCTTAAGATGCCTGATTAAAGAAAAGGTCAGGAATACTTCAACCTGGAATGTTATTTAAGCATGTTCTATTTAACTGAAAAATTTTAATGGTAGTGAATAAAGTGCAAAAAGCAGCCAGTGATGGGGGAGCTCTATTACAAAAAAAATCCCTGATGCAGCGTTTGTTTAACATGAGCCCTGGCACTCAAAATAGAGACACAATAAACCTTTCGCACTAATTTGAAGACCCGATTAACTGCTCTTAACAATGATTGTGACCTGAAAGGCCAAGCCCAAGTATGCAGAAGGCACAGTCCCATCTTTTTCTCCCATTACCTAATGGTGGAAGTACTGCTCTCATTTCTGGGTAGCTGACGAAGTGTCAAATTAGAAGTCACCATAGGAAACAAAATCACCACCACAACTGATCCCTGGGTGAAGACTGGCCTGCTTAGATTACAGTTTTGTTCAATTTGTAGTCAAACAGCAGCAGATAGGCCACTGACATTCTGAGGTTTTTCTGTGGATGTTACTGCTGGGCATGATCCACCGGTGACTGCTGAATAATGTTTGACATTTCCATTTCGCAGTTCACAGAACTATGACACCTCGTGTCAATGCAAATAAACCTGTCACAGTCTGATACTGTATTTGAGGCAGTAGATTGAAAATTGATTGTGTGGCTTATATGAACATAAATCACGTATTTATTTACCCTGAACTATGGACTTGCAATTAGTCAATACATATTCATAAAATATGGATTAGGTAAATTAACACTTGCCTATTGTAAATTACAAGTGAGAATAATTTGCGGTGGCCAGAAAGTCGAAAATGCAGTTCATTTTAAAATGGATTTGATGCATTGCATTATTTAACCATTCCCTGAATAATTTCAAGCCATGAATTTAGTTGCAACACGAAGTATTGCTGACATGCTGAAGAAATTTGCTTAGAAAAATAGCCTTCTTCTTCCATATGTTGATGCTTTTTTGCATATATGTTTTAATTGACCAATTCTGAAATAAAGTTATTCAATTTTTCCCCATCCAATTGGCTTTACATTCTTGTTACAGTGAGATCTATACCCTCCATAAATTTCTGATATCTTTATCCATGCTACTTGGCTTCTTCCCTTATGACTTAGAGTACAATGTATTATGTATAATCTAGGTTAATGTTGGCTTGCATTTCTCCCACCAGGATAAGTTGTACTTTTCCCTCCTGTTGAATAATGGTTTTGAAATGTAATGAAATGGTGGCTTCTGGGAGAAAGGACTTCATACTTTCACTACAGGCTGCATGGAAGATATTTGAAGCCCTGCTCTGCCTGCTTTAAATCAGCACCTGAACATGACTATTTTGTGTCTTGACTACATGCTTTGTCCCTGAACTACTGCACATACATGTGGCTTATATGTGGTATCCAAAACTGGTCAATAGCTCTTGCCAGTGGAAGAGTCTAGAAACTGAGCATATTGGAGAGTTCTGTCTTCAGTGCGTCTTAGTTTTCAGTAATATGCAGCGAAGATGCTTCCTCAGCCAGTAGTGTTTTCCTTTGTGTTTATAGCTTTTACTGGTTTTTCACCCTGTTTGGGTATGTTTCCTTTATTCTTTCTCCCTGATATTTACCATAAATTAAATCTCAGCCCTGAGTGGCCTTTTAGAAATTTTCACTGAATCCCTGTTTTTTTGGTGAAGTGCTTCTCTGTTTGTAAATTGGAATTTCTGAGTGAGAATCTGCTGTTGAAAAACCCCAAAGACCAGCTCCAGTACAGAAAATATGGAATATGTGTGGAAATGGGGTGTGGGTGGATGTGAATTTCTCAGTGGACAGTGCATCAGAGGCAAGCAACAAACTTCAGAAATTACATTCCTGTGCCAAAAAAATTATGGTATGATAATGATGTTCTATGGCTTTTTTCTGAGTAATGTATTATTTTTCAAGAAGGTACTTGGGTGTTGAAGTCAACACAGGTGAGTGAGGTGGTATTCAGCCTAAATAAAGGTTTAGTTCAACCGCTAGAAATATGAGGAGAGGACAGGATAAAGCTGACTGTAATTTGTACAACCAAACCACGAAATTGCAGTTTCTTGTGGTGAACATTAATGGACATGTGTTATGGTTTTGTCCTTCTGGGAATGCAGAAATGTGGAATTTTAAAGCAGATTCATCCCAAGAAGGAATTTTCCACTTTCTCGACCTGCACTGAGCAAACAGTGTCCAACATAGAGTGAATTATTTTCTATTTTCTTCTCAGAACCAACTTCTTTTAAAATAAAGGGGGAAAAAATAAAATGCTTTTGTGATTATATATCTCAACCACATAATAGTTCTTCTACGGAAAACTTGAAGAATATGGAATTACTCTTTGCTCAGAGGGTATAACATCTATCTTATCTCTTAGGTCATGTGGAAAGTTTTATGTGGAATAATGAGTATTCATCTGTCTGTAATACCAAATAAGGGAATGTAAGGTGATTACCTCTGGTATTCTTGAGTTGTTGGTATTTTCATCAATACTTCCTCACTTGTTTGAAGGTGCCTGGGTCTCAAACAAGTCCATGTTCAGATATTTAAATATCCACTTGCTTTAGAAGAAACCTAAAAGGTCAATGACTTCATTTCTGTTCTTGGGGACATGTATACATATCTGTTTTTTCATCTTTGTAGTTTTTAAAGTATGTTCCCAGCATGCTGGTACTCATGGAGAAATACTGCTGGAAATCACTCATATGGATGTTGCTCAGCCAGTGTGGTACAGATGTGTAAGAGGGAGTGTTCCAGGCCTACTGAAAGGTGCCTTTGGCTATCCTGTGTAGAAGGTTAGACCTGCTTTTAATGGCTCCCTTGGACAGTATGGGACTGTTTCCTTTGTGACTGGGATGATAAAAGTACTCAGCAGAGGTAGCTGAATGAAGCCAAGTGGGATGATTCTGTCATGGGTCTCATTGCCCCAGCTGTCACTGCTCTCTCAGTGTTTTCTCTCTGTTCCTCTTTTCCTGGATATTTGCAGAATAGAGCAGAAAACATTTCTGAAGATTTTATCCCTGCTCATCCTTATTAACTGGGGTGTCAAGTCCAGCCTGGTGTCAAGGAGCAGTGGTGTGACAAAAAGACAGGCTGGAAACCTAGGATCAGTGTGGGAACTTTGGTGTGGAAGCATCACTCACTTCCATATTGTAGAAATCTCGCCACCAAGGACTTCCCTTGACTCAAAATAAAATATACCCGATTCTGGTAGCTGAATACTGTATATAATTTCATTCTTCTGATTGACATTAATTCTTGAAATAAAATTATCTTGAAACAAAATGTCATAAGGTTGCATTTATGAATTGGGAAACCACATTCTAAACAAAGAAATCACACTGTTTTAAAAAGGGTTACAGAAATAAATTTCATGTTTCCTGGAGTAAGGTTTTGGAATTGTTTTGTGCTGAGGAAACTGAGTTTTAAATAATGAATTTACTGTTTTTTGAAAAATACTGATAGGAAAACTCTATATCTCTCTCAGTGAAATGAGAGTAATGCTGCTCTTGCTCAAAGTGACCTGTGTTCTGTATACTTAAAGTAATGGTATTTTCCTCAGCTTGTAAATTACACTACATAACATGTAGGCAGAACATTCCTAATTAAAGAAGTAATGCCATCTGTAGAGGCAGTACAAAATGGGGGACAGCATCTTAGGTGCCAAAGACTAAATAATTTCCATTCTCCTCCTCTCTCTCTCTCTCTCTCTTTTTCTCTCTCTCTTTTTGTATTTGAAGACCAATGTGTCTAGTGTTCCCCTTTACAGCTTATAACATGAGACATGAGTTTTTAGCTTCTCTCCTAGGGAGCCAAGAATTCACAGGCTTTTATGTTTTGCAGCTCTCTGGCAGAGGTTCAGGTTAAAACACACATAAAGCACAGGTCAGCCACCAAGTAGACAGCCATAACTATAACTCCAGAGTGCATTTTGTCTTCAAGATGCATCTAATATTAGTAGTTGAGTTTGTGTCAGGAGGGAGCTTTTGAAGAAAACCACCTGTGCATCCCCTTTACTGTACTTTTATTCACACGGCAGCGTAAACTGGAAGTGCACAAATTGGATTTCTTTGGCATGAAAGTGACCACAAGATGTGCTCCAGGATTGCCTCAAATGCACTCCAACTGTTAATGGACCTTCAGTTCACAGGAGCAAATTAGAGCTAGGCTGGTGCAAGTCTCTTGACAACTCGTGTGTGAGTGATGGTCCTTACCAACAGCTGTGTCTCTCTAGACATCTATTCTTGGATCACTCACTAATGTAGGCTTTTTTTTTCCTGTGCAGAAGGAGGAAATGGGTGGATTAACAGGTTATTTCGCTATTCACTTTTCCACATGTGCCTAGTGGTCTGGCAGTCTGGCTCTTACTCACAACAATCTGGCTCTTCCTCCCCAGCTTCCATCTCCAGTTTTGGTCCTTAGGCAGCTCCCTGCACAGAGCTGGCTCGGGTGACATTTCAGGTTTATAATTCTATCAGGCAAATAGACAAAGCAGCTGTGACCACATCTGACTGAGGCATAGATGAGGGAGATCAGATAATGCTCAAGTCATGGATGATGGCATGGGAACACAGACCTGACTCCCTGCTGAAAAAGCTCCCTTAGGGGGAGGCTCAAGGTGCTCATCCAATTTCATACCTGATTTCTGTCCTTGCCTGAGGGCGGATAAATGCACAGAGATAAGGAAAAGCACAAAGCACTTGAAGATGGCCATGAATTTTATTCACCACTACAGCTGCCTGCCTCGATGGGGGGGTGGGTTAGCTCTGTCTGGGGTTTGCTTTGGAGCCTGCTCACAGGTTAGTGCAGAATTTCCCTGCCTATGCAAAACCTCCACAAGAACCTTACCATAGCTTCCCAGATCTTTATATTCCAACACCTTTTATTTCTTTGTTTGACTGTAGATAATGTTGATCTATGCAGCCAGTAAAGTGGATCTCATATCATGCCCTGTGGAAAGATGCATATCTCCATTGGCATCTGCACTGCAGGTAGAGGGCTCCTCTTCCTAAAAATTTGTAGGACAGGTGTGCTCTCCACTCAATCCTTAGATCTTGAATTTGTTTCTTTTATGCAACCTCCAGATCCAGATTATCCTCCAGAATATGCAATAGAATGACAACTTTTCTGGATTTGTTTCCAAGGAGAATGATTGTGATATGATAGAACAAAAAATTACTTCTTCTCTGACAGGTGCTCCTAATCATAATATTATGGGCATTTTTAGAAATAAACAATTGTTTGCAGAAGACAAATCTACAACTCTAATGATGTCCCATTGCTGACTTTGGAAGTATTTTTGATCTGAAAATGAATTCGATGCTTCAAAGAAGCAATTTTGGAGGCTAAAAAAACAAAGATAAGTTTCTTCCCTGGCCTTTAAAATAACATAACCTACTGGTAATTCCAGGAAAATTATCCAGGAAAATGGCAAATCAAAATGTAGGAATTTCCATTTTCTTAAGTAGCTGTGTGTTTCCTGCAATGGTAAAAGAGGTGGATTTTCTGTTAATATTGAATGAGATTATATGCTCAGCAAAAAGTCAAACAAGGAGACGTGTGATTTCAGGCAATCACAAACAGATTGTCACACATCCTGGGTTAAATTGTTGGGAGAATTTATGAAGAATTTGTTTAGGAGACAAAGTGTTCACTTTATATCACAGCTTGAGCCCTTCAGCATTGGTTTCAGGTAACTAAAGAGGGGTCTTGGCCTTAAACTTTACTGAAAATTGTATGACAGAGGTAATACAAATAGAACACATTTAGCAGTTTGGTTGTTCAGAAAGATGATGGAATGGTATACCTACCTGAAATCATTGTGTTTTTCATTTTATTCAGTGAGAAATATATTTATTTACCTTTTTGTGAGACCTCTGTTTCCAAAAAGCTTCCTAATCCCTTCAGATTTATAAACTTGGGGTAGTAAAATGGATTTTACCCTTCTGCTGAAAGCCCTTCTTTTAATTTTTGCTTCTTGCTTAACAGTCTATCAAGTACTTCTTTCTCTTGTAATCTTCGAGACAATGAATCATAGAATCTCTGCAGCTGGAAGTGGTGACTTCTGGCCATCATTTAGTTAAATCCCCCTGCTCAAAGCAGGGTCAGCTGGAGCAGGGTAGGGACTCCACAATCTCTCCAGGTAGTTCATCCCAGTGTTTGAATACCTTCACAGTGAAATTGGGTTCTTATAAGTTTGAATGGAATTTTCTGTGTTTTAGGTGATGTCCATTTCTTCTCAGACTATTACTGGGCACCTTGGAGAAGACTCTGGCAGAGGTCAAAATGTGCAGTGTAAGGGGCTGTTGTGTGCAGAGTCAGAAAGTCTTTCTAAGCAGCACTATTGTTCCCTCCTCTCCTTAGCTCTTCCCCTTCCCAGAGGGCAGCCCAGCAAGGGTCTCTCTCACTGTTTTGACAGTACTTCTTTTCCTTCTTCCTTGTTTTAGTGGGAATGTGTGTCTTTGGTCCCTTCTATGTGGAGGTGCTGCAAGTCAGACAGAAGGCTTGGCAAGAAGCTTATGGTCAGTGTTCAATCTATTTCTCTTATGCATGCATAAACTTTGCATAAACGTGCTCTATTTCTTGTTCCTTCTTCCCAATGTCCATTAAAACAGTGACTTGTGATGGTACAAAAATCATCTGCCATGTTTCTTTTCATACTGTGTTTAATGTGTTCATAATGTGTTTAATATATTCTGTAAAACATACTGGTTTTTCATAAAGTTGCTGTATGTGAACAAGAAGGGTTTAAACCAAAATGTAGCCATAGAATAGGTTTGGAAGGGATCTTCAAATGTCTCTTACTACTTGTAAGTTCAGAGGGACTTTCGCAGCAAGTCTCTAAAGGTTATATCCATGCTATTAGAAAGCTTATCCAGAGGGTATTTCCTAGCCTCTAAGCCAGGGAATGCAGAGTAACTCCTAAACACTCTCTACAGCGCAGGTTTTTGAAGAGAGAATTGGTTGCATTTGCAGTGCATAGTACTTGATCCAAGTCGGCTCCAAGTCCAAAGTGTGGCTCCAATTGTGTGGCTCTAAGAAATAGTTATCAGAAATTAATGCATTTTTCAGCTGAAAGAGCATGAAATGCAGTGATGCCTCTTTCATAGCCTCAAAACTTGTAATTTTGTGGCAATTATGTCCCAGAGCATGTATTGAGAGGTTGTGTGGACACCCAAGGAGGCTTTCTGGGGACCATTGCACAACTATGGTGTGGGTCAACCTAAATTGTTTCATTTCATTCTGTACTGCCTGAGAGTTTGTTAGAGTCAGAAGTGCTTGGAGTTACAGCCAGACTTCACTTGGGAAGGATCCAGCTGGTTACTTTGAAAGGGTCTAGGAACAAATCATGACATGTGAGTTGGATCTGAAGAGTCAGAAAAGCCAGAGCTAAGGTGACAGTAGTAGCACTACCCAATAAATATTCCAAGCTTAGTCATTCCCAGCAGAGTTACAGCTAAGCATGTGATTTCTGTGGTACTTCCAATTTTAAACTGATTCTTGACGATACTGTGACCCCTTCTCCTTCTCCTTCTATATCTATTAGTCTGACAGTTCCAAATGAGCCTCATTTATCTTGGAATCTGATCAGGTGGTCAGAGTGGACTAAACCCAGCTTTCCCAAGCCAAAACTTCAAATGTACAGTTGACACAGGGCTGACAGCTGCAGTTTCTATCCTCTTATCTATTAGAATCTATATTATCTGTTCAATCTGCCCTTTGCACCTACTGAAATATTGCCCAACATTCTGGAGTCTTTTAAGTTATTAAAATCCTTTTTCTCTTAAGCTCGTGTCTGGAAACGGTTAATCGCTCCACCCCTGAACAGTTTCCAGTTGACAGCTCCTCCACTCAGTTCCGTTGAGAACTTTTATTTCTGCCATTGTGTTGTTTCCTCTTTGCTTGTCACCAACAGCTCCCTTTGATTCAAATCCATGTATTTATGTAGAGTGGTGCCAGGGAGCTGAGTGGTGCTGAAAGTTGCTTGTACACCACGGAGCCCAGACACCTATGCAGGCACGGTTATTGATCCTGCAGGGAAATGTCATGTCACTGAAACTCCAGCAGAGATCAATGTGTGAGCAGAACTGCAAAGAGCAGTGAGATGTGCAGCTTAATTTGTCTTCACGGTGTTCTGAATGCAGCCGGATGGTTTACTCTGAACAAGATAAATCATATAAACTTTTTGAACTACTTTTAAGTGTTGGGCTTTATGCTGCTCTGCTGTAGGAGAAAATTTCTTCACTGACACAAAGGCAAGAACATGATAAGTAATAATCTGAATGGGAGTTTTTATATTTTCACTCTCAATGCTTTTCAAAGCCAGAAGAGCAGCATTTGGGTGCTTTTTAATTTTTGGATACCCATGAGGAAAAATGGCTTAAGTTTTGGAAACTTCCTTGTGTTTTTCTAAAGCAGTGCACCTCTACTCTGACGAAAGAGATAAATTTCAGGGAACATATCTTCCTTGTCCGTCACCTGATGCTTAGTGTTTGCAGCACGAAAAGAGAAAACAGAGACTGCTGTGCAACCTGTATTTCTGCCTCTACTTCAGTGAAATAAAATAGTGCCATGCCAGTTGTTATCATAGGGCATCTGAGTTAATTCCACATGTTCTTCCCTTTGTGCCTGTTGTCAGCCAGAGGCAAGGGTGCCAAGTCATAACTTTATTGGTATAATGAGAAAATAAACTGTTGAATTTTAAGTTGATTGATATAGAATCATATAGAATGGAAACTAAGTGAGGTGACTGGTATTGAAAAATGAAGCTTTTTTTATTAAAAAAAATCACCTTTGATTGATTGGTAGAAGACAGTTAGTAGAATAGTATGGTCTGTCAGAGACTGGTGATGATGGAAAAGTGTATGGCAAGATGGATGAAGAATATTCACTTGGGAGACCTATGTGCCTTCTAGACCAGAAATTACTGATAAAAGTATAAGCAGCGGAGATCAGTTTGGGGAATGGTTTTCCAGAGACCACAGAGAAGATCCTTCTGTAGATCTGTCTATCAGTTGGAGAGAGAGAGGAGAGAGAAGAGAAGAGAAGAGAAGAGAAGAGAAGAGAAGAGAAGAGAAGAGAAGAGAAGAGAAGAGAAGAGAAGAGAAGAGAAGAGAAGAGAAGAGAAGAGAAGAGAAGAGAAGAGAAGAGAAGAGAAGAGAAGAGAAACCATTATGTGCTTGAGGCAGAGAAGCTATGCACGTGGACTCTGGGCTGGATCAGTGAGAGAGAACCCCCAAATCTGTGATGCTCAGCCATCCTCATGGGTACCCTCGCCTGCTCACCAGTAATTCAGCATATAGAAGCAAGTCTTCTATGGTGTTGCCATACTGATGACATTAACTGTGGCATTTCTGCAGTGTTAGTAAAGTTCTCGCTATTATTTAGACATTAGAAAGAATATTAACATTATTAGTTGTAGTACTGCTTTAGCTAATCAAGCAAAGTGTAATTCAGTTTTGCTTTTAATATTCCCTGTATGAATTGTCAACTGCTCAACCATCAGTCTCTCTGTGCAAATTGGTCTTGAATTTTCAGAGCCTTTTGTTTCACCCTCTGAAATCTATCTCTTCACAGGATTGCAGAATAGATAAGGGTGGCAGAAAGCTCTGGACATTGCCTAGTCTAATCCCTCTCCTTGAACAGTGTCTGCTAGAGCAGGGTGTCCAGAGCAATGTCCACCTTGCTTTTGAATATCTGCAAGCACAGAAATTCCTTTTCCTATAATCCGCAGTTTGTGCTCCACCCAACAACCTCTTGTAGGAAAAGAGATATCAGTTTAGCTAGCCATGCCTTCTAGGCTGCCTGCAGACTGTGGCAGACAGGATTGAACTAGTGACATTGAATCATGCTTTTTTAGTATTTTTGAAACTGTAAGTGTGGGAACCTCCTCAAACGCGAAAGCTAAGGAAAAAAGAAGGCATAAAAACTTCTCTTCCTGCAAAAATACCATGCAGCTGCTTCAATTACAGCCCAATTCCTGCTTTCAAGGAACATAATCAAAACTAAGCTGTGCTCCATCCCAGAATTTGCTCTTCACAGCTGGTTCAGGCATGGTCAAACAGCTATCTCACTTGCAGTTACCGATTTGCAGTGTGGACATGAATGTGGGTAACAACACTTGAGTGGTCATACTCCTCCCCTTGATACCTTGTGTACGAGAGATATGGGGATCCAATAGAGCTGGATACCTGGCCAGTCAATGCCAACTGCTAGGCAGGAGCAGAATGAGTGTTGGATATTAGCTGTGGTCAATGACAGCCAGAATCTCTTCCCTCTGTGCTACTTAAGTAGAACAAACAGGATTAGGAATGAGACATAGCTTGATTTATATTTTCAGAATAATTAAGAGGCTGAGAGAGATTATGAAAGGAAAAAAATGAACAAGTGGATATAGTTTAGGCATGCATTGAGAAAGGAAAATAAATAAATTGTGGTAAAAAGAATTTCTCACTCTTCGCTCCTAAATTTTATATTCTCATGCCAGACCATGTCTGGGCAGTCAGGGATCCAGCTCTGCACAAATGTCTTCCTTGTCTGGCAGTCAAAGAAACCCCAAAAGAAGTGAGATACAATGGTACAATCTGTAAAGCACAACCAGATTATGGGGAAAGTAAGTGGTGCAATTCTCTTAATATTTGTGAGAGTAATCCAGGAATGAATATTGAATAGCGCATCATATCTTAAAGAGATGTTTTCTGAGGTTTCTGCTCAGCTTAATAATGGGCAGATCAGCACATTTTTACTTTGTAAGTTTTCAGTTTTACTTTTTGATCGAAGGCCAGAAACTTTTAAACGTGTGTTATCGAGATTATTTTAGTGAAGTTTTCCTAATGATGGGAGGGAAAATGGGTGTTACTTTTTGTATCATTGTCCAAAACCAATGTAAGGACAGACATCCTGATCAGAAAGCCTATTTTTGGTGACATTCTAGTTTCTGCTATCTTTAGATTTGAAAAAAAGGTACTTTTTCTCATTAAATGTAACCTACTTGTACAATTCACTCATACTGTGATATATAATATCCTTTACTGAGGGAGAATGTGCACACAAATCTTCCAGAAAAGATAGCAATTTTAGTCGAAACTCTCCTGTAAAGAAAAGATAGGACAGGCATTCATTAGGTTTATCTAACAGTCTTCCTTGCATTTATACTCTTTCCATAATGAGGAAATCAAGCGAACTTCTTTATCAGTGAATTCTTTTCATATTTTTCAGGGGTGCGCCTGTGGTGAGGTGGCCATGAGTACCTGTGGGAAGGTTTGTGTAAGGATAGAACTCTGCAGCACAGGAGTTTATGGCACCTGCTTTCTTTAAGTCCTAGAGCCACCTTGGCTGACTTTGGTGTAAAAAAGTGTAGCAACAGCTCAATTGAGGTGAAAGGTATTGTTTAGCAACAAAAGTGTCTGTAACAAGCAATATCAAAACAGCATCTACTTTGAACATTGAATTAGATTATACAAAAGATTAGAAATTAGTGGGATATATTTAGAAGTCATGCAAGGTGGTCGAATCACTACAACGATTTTCAGGAGAAGAAGGTGAAAGAGTAATTTGACCTGCATTTGCAGATATTTGTAGGTATATTAAACCCATTCTATTCATAGAAGATCGATCCAACTCCACAACTAATTAAAGCTGGAATGCTATCCAAAGGATGCTACTTTTTAAAAGCAAGTGTATCAAATTAGCAAGGGTTTCTTCCAACCTAAATTATGCTATTTTTCAAAAGCTGTTTCCTGGTGTACAAAACCAATTCTTAAGTAGTAACCTAATCCTTAATTCATAGGTTTGTGTGCCAATCCTAGCTAGACAAAATGGGTACTTCATTGTAAGTATCATTCTTGTATTTTTAAATAGGGTTCCAAACAATGGACAATTTTCTTCTCTGTGGTTACTCTGGCTCTGTTCAAACCAGCTCCCATAGGATCTTCTCAAGTTCTCTGCCTTTCTTCAAGTGTTGATGCTCTTGCTCTAAGATCTGTCTCTGGAAGATCACATTTTGAATATTTTGGTGATGGGTGGATTACAAGCTTTTTGTGCTAAAGTATCAGCCACAATATTAGCTTCTATAAGTTTTTAAGCAATGAACATATTTTCCTTACTGAAGATGTTGACTTAATTTAGATCTTCATCAACAATGAATATGATAATCAGTCTGCTGGGATCAGTCCTTGTATTTGATAGAAAATTAGTTTAAACTGTGTATCATTTATCCTTAGTTTGAAAGTGAGCATGTCTTTTGTTCCCATTTACTGAACTGGTATCTGTTTTATACCAGGCTAATTTTTATTATTTTACTGAACTTTTTCCTAGCTAATATTGGTGTAAATGAGACCAGGGCTCTCCTCTACCATCAAGGACTGAACATAACCATCATTAATTGCTATTTCATCAGGCAACTGATAACATACCCTTCAGCTGAGAATAGCTATGTCTCTTTGAACCACTTCTAATGCAATTATGAAAGGCAGAAGAGCTCTAAAAGTGGATTTAAATATATTTTAAAGTGATGGGGTTCCTTGAGTAGTACACATGAATGAGACATGAATGATGAGACCTCAGAAACTAGAAATGTTAAGGCTTCTCAGTGAATACAGGATTGTAAAACTTACATGTTTTTATTTTTTATCTGCTATAGTGACAGATAAAAGATTATACTTACTACAACTTTCTTATGAGTCTGTATTCAAGAACACCAATCATCTATAAAAATACCACTTCTGTTCAAAGCTTTTTTTCCTTTTTATTTTAACATGAAAGTTTTTGTGGTGTGAAAGTTTTAAGTAAAGAGATTGGAGGTAAGATTCTACCGCTTTTTCATCTTTTAAAAATTATTTTAAATGTTCAGAGCTGACAGTGCACTGGAGTTAGGTTATTCTATTTTATCTCCTGTCGAGTCCCCTTCCGGCCCCATTCATGTGGGTCATACGTCAGTCACCCTACCACTAGAGAGGAGGAAAAAAAAAAATAGACCAAAATAGGAAACAACAACTCTACAGGTTTAAAATTTTGTAGAGAAATTCATATACACTTTGACATGACACTACTTTGTTATCATTTATACCAACTGATTCAACTGTTAGTATCCCTTTAAAAAGGAATTATTTTCTCAATCTCATGTAAGTAATTTTTATTTGAGCTGACGTTCAACTAAAATCAATGGTGCAGGTCTATCACTTACTGTATCTTGGGACTGGACTTCCGTATGGAAGAAGGGATCCATATTCCAGTTTTCCTATGATTCAGCTTCCTTGAACAATGTATTTTACTGTTTGTTTTAAGAATCTTTCCCCCTCTTGTTGAGTTCTTGCATTAAAATCAGTGCAGGTTTCTCTGTGGGTTTTCATAGTTGCATCATTAATTTCCCATTAAACAGTGCTGTCCTACCAGGTTTGCATTAAGCTATTGTCACCAGTGATAGTCTAGCAGCTTTTTGAATTGCCTCAACAGTGCCATGCTGATCTTCAGGATGTATAGATTCTTGAAATCGCACATGAATGTGAGCTTCTGCTAGTTTGCAGAAAGACTCAAGTGCTACTTTTGTCTAGGGAGTCTGTAACAAAACCCCACCTTGTCCCAAATACTTCTACAATTAATTTCATCTGTCACTAAATGAAATATTTATTTCAAATCTGAAACTTATTTTTGGTAATCTGTTATAAAATTCAAAGTATTGGGTTGGATTGAATTAAAATATTCTGGAATTTGATTTTATCTTATTGCATTTCCTTTTGCTTTTGACACATTCTTGGCAGAATAAGTTCACTTACTTCTAGCTTTAGTGACAACTGAAGTTCTAGATAGCTTCTAACTAAACTGACCAGTGGACACTAAATAAAGTTACTGTGTTTGTTGTGGCATTTCTTGTAAGTACAGTGGGTTTTGCATCAGATAATGATATGAAAAAAATTAAATTGAAATAAATATTATTGGAATTTAAATGAATAGTCTAAAAAGTAGGCTAGGCTACTAAAAGTGACTGGGATCTTTCTATAGCCAAAATTGAATAGGAGACTGCAGAGGGTACATAATCCCTTAAGGTAGGAAGAATGAATCACCATCGGGAAGTACCTGTTCTTCTCTGCAGACTGTGAAGAGAGAGAAAAATCAGCATAGATGAGATACTTAACTTTCATTGTCATTTCAAGCAATATGAATTCATCCTTAGCATCACTAGTGCCTTAGGAGAATTTATACTGAGTGTCTTGTGCAATGTGTAAATTATTTAATGAGACTGAAACAAACTATTTAAGGGTTTTCACTGTTATTTTAGGTATTTTCGAACTGATTGTGTGTACTTTAGGTTAGCATTCCACCCTGATTGGAATTCTGACCTTTGCATTGCTAAAAGCCATGCTGGAATGATATATTCCAACCAAATAAAGAGTTTAAAATGCTGCCTGTTTAAAAATTTAAATATTTTTTTCTGTTTGAATCTTGTTTCATATTTTAATAATGACCTGAATTATTTAACAGCATTTGGGCTAAATAAAAACCTCTATGACATGCTTTCTCCTTTGCCGTTTGAGACACTACTATGCAAACTAATGTCTGTGTGGATGAACAGAGGGCTCCCCTGTGACCTGTGGTGTGTATAATTTAATCACAAGACATTTGCTTATGCAGGCACCTTAATGCCTGAGGACAGAAATTGGTATGAAGGTTTCTCTCAGTATGACCGTGACTCTGTACTATTGTGTTAGTTCTGTTCATTTGTCCTTGTGTCAGTGCTACAGAAATCCTGTGCCAGGGTGGGGAACAGGGAGGGTATAGAGTGAGGATACATTTCCTGTCTGGTTTGTAGATATGCTCCTGTGAAGCCTCCTGGGAACTATGTGTCTGACATTTTTCTCCTGCTGAGCTCTTTAGAAAGGGCTTGCAAGATCCGATCAAACAGCTGTGGCTCAAGAAGTCTAACAGGCAGTGTGGTTTTGTTTTTTCCTCAGCTCATAAACCTGCATAGGGCACCCTTAGGATTGCTTAGACTTGGGTCTGCAATACGTTTTTAACAGGAGATGCCAATAAAAGCTGTTTCCTTCATGACCTCAATGTGAAAATAACAAATGATCCAAGTGCTGGGACTCAGCCCGTGGCTGCCATGAGCTGGTACATCTTGATGGACACCTGTAGAGCTGTGTGTGTTGGCCAGGCCATATGCTATCCCAAGGCTGTTATCATGGCACAGAAATAGAAGTATTAATCTCTATTGCATAATTGCTATTAAATCATTGAACTGAAGCCAGAAAACAGTTATTCCTTTATGTTGACTTGGGAAAACTTCTGCTTTCTTGTTCTCCATAAGGAGATGAAGCTGAAACATCATATGATGATATTTAGAAAATATATGCAAAGCTGTGTTTGAGATAATACTTTGTGTAATTCTTAGAATGTCAGTGATATCTATAGCTCAATAGTGGTGTGGACTCGTTTTATCCCTACTTGCCGTTACCACTGTTACATTTCTGCAGCCAAGCTGTGCCCATTTCTGAGTTCTGTCCTGTGGAAAGCCAACAGCTGCAAAGCAGTTCTGAGCTTCCTCTCCTGACATTGATAGAAGAGCAACTGTACTTGGAAAGATGAAGGGCACATCCTGTCATCTTTACCAAAGTTAAAATTTATGAGATCATGAAGGGAGACAAGCACATAAGAGGAGAAGACATGCACAGTGCATTACTTCTAAGAGTACTTGCACGCTCGTGTGGCTCATGTGCTCATATTTGTGTGGTGGGTTGACCCTGACTGGATGCCAGGTGTCCACAAAAGCCACTCTATCCCTCCCCTCCTTAACAGGGCAGGGGAGAGAAAATACAGTGAAAGGCTTGGGGTCAGCAGAAGGACAGGGAGAAATCACTCACCAATAGCTGTCATCAGCAAAACAGACTCAATTCAGGGAAATTAATTTATTACCCATCAAATATTTTGTTTTGTTAGTGTTCTAACAGGTAATTGCATATTAGGTCTGCGATGCTGGAAAGTAATTATTTCATCTCCAGTTCTACTGGTCAGTATAGACCTGAATGTTGCTTTAATTACTAACTAGTGTGGTTCTCCCTTCATAGCACCCTGTATTCAGAAGACCCAGACTCCTGGCAGAGCTATGGTTCTTCAGACACTGCTAGACAGGTGGCTTTGGGTTTCTTCTAGGCTTTTGTAGAAGTCAAATTCCCAGGCTCATATATAAAATCATTATTGTTTCATCAGCCTGAGGCCCGACATCACTGGACTAGGATTGATGTTTTAGGATTTAGCTGAAAAGGATGTCAACATAGACTGATGCTGCACTGAACGATGACTACTGTTTCAAAAGATACACAGGCATCTTTGTCTGTGTGATGAGGATCTTAGGCACTTTCAACTGATGCTAGACTAAAAGATTCAGACATTTAATTCTATTTTCACACTTTTGCTGTTAAAAACCCGAAGGAATCTTTATTCATTAGAAAAGGGAATCTCTGAAGAAATGGGCAAGTCTTTTACTGTCTGATCCTTGTTTTGTGTCTTGAAAGTCAATAGATAGGAGTTAATATTTTGATTCTAGTTTGATTTAATTTATGCAAATGTATCTTAATTAAAGTCAGCCCTCTTAATTTGTAGCTGAATCTCTGAGATCAGAATCTCACCTGAAGAATACCCTACTTGGATGCAGTATCTCATTTCCACATATGGTAAACTCAGGCATAAATATTAATCCTCTCCTCATATAATCTTGTTGATATGATTGCTAATGTTTTGCTTCCACGCAGATGTGACATCACTTCAAGCTTCTTCTATCTAGATAAGTTTTAAAAAAGCAGAATGAGATGTTTTGGTGTGACCTCTGTAAATGACTGTTTAGAAGGCTGAAATAGCAAATCTGAAACAAAGGAGCTGACTCAACAGTTACGTTTGTCAGACCTTATCATTGCAATTTTTCTAGGATGCTTGGCTCAAAAACTATTCTACACACACACAAGGTGTACACAAATAGAAAAATAGACACAATGAAGATCAGAAGTAACCATAAATAGCTCTTTATTCACTTTGCATGTATTCCATGTAACATATAAGAATTAAAATGCAAAATAGAGTCATTGCAATGGTTCCTTTACCATGCAGACGCTACCTACTGTTGTCAAGTTTCATCATTGTACACTCAGATTTCTTCCTTTCCCCTCTTCTATCTGTCATGATTTAGGAATGTCTTAATCACATTTGCATGGGTATTTGATATGTCCCTATTTAGGTCATGATTAGAGAGATAGCTTTTGAGTTCTTTAGCAGCTGTCAGTTACAGTGTTCTAGCTGTACAGCACTTACAAATGACATGAGGGACAGTAAAAAGATGTCATTAGATTACAGACAGGTCATTTATAATATTTCAGTATCTCCTCAAATGTGATATTTACAATGGCATGATTTTAAGGCCATCTGGTTAGTAGCTGTTCAGCATAAAAGGCAAGGTGCAGGAAAATGCAAAATTAAAGGTACAGGAAAAATCTAAATTAAACACACAGATACCTAAACTGTAACAGATAATAGAGCCACTAACAAAGACCAGTCACTGATCATTGGGCAATTGATGAAGCTACTCAAGCACACCCTTGGCGAGATTAAATCTAGAATTTTGTATCTGGTAAGAAGGGAAAATAATTATCCTGATCATTGCAATCTGTCCTATCTTCCTATTAAACTTTATGTGTAACTGTTTTCTGTGTGACCTTGTTCTCTTCCCTCTCTGGCTGTATGTGGGTGATTTAATAGGGAACTTCAAGCAGGACTAGTCAGTGAGTAAAAGGAGCCTGGAACCTGGAGACACCCAAGGTGGGAGATGGAGGCTGGAAAAACAGTACCTGGGGTTTGTGCATAGATTGTAGATGAATTTACAGTCTGGTCTAAGGTTTGAGGGCACCTATAAGCCTGAGGACATATGGAAAATAGAGCTTCCAAAAGAATGACAACCCAAAGTTCCAATTTAAGCACTTAATCCTGTTAAATTGAAATATACTTTCTCCCTGCGGATGGTTTTCCTTGAAGATGACAGTCCTCCCCAAACTGCTGCAGCATGGATCGCTCTTCCATGGGGTGCAGTCCTTCAGGCACAGCCTGCTCCAGTGTGGGTCCCCCACAGGGTCATATGTTCTACCAGAAATCTGCTCCAGCATGGGCTCCTCACTCCATAGATCTGTAGGTCCTTGTCGGGAGCCTGCTCTAGCACAGGCCTCTCATGGTGTCACAGCTCTCTCTCTTGGGCATCCACTGGTGTGGATCTCCTCCAGGGGCTGCAGGTGGATCTCTGCATCCCTGTGGTCCTCCATGGGCTGCAGGGGCACAGCTGCCTCGCCATGGTCTGCACCATGGACTGCAAGGGAATCTCAGCTCTGGCACTTGGAGCATCTCCTGCCCCTTCTTCTGCACTGACCGTGGTGTCTGGGTTGTTTTTGCAGAACTGCAAAGACAGTAATCACTGTTGTTATTTATTCTTGTTGAATACTCGAGAAAGACCTGTGATGTAGGCATAGGGTGGTGAGCAAGAGAAGAGAAACATTTTAGGAGAAAAAGATGAAATTGCTAAAAGAAGTAATGTCAAAAATGATTTTCAAATAAAACCACGTTTCTATTTAACCACACGTTTTTCACCATGAGTGATGGTCTTTGGCTACGATGCAATACATTATGAAAGATGCTGTATAATAAGGGTGATTGGCCTACAGAGGAAGGAGGAGACTTGAGACAACACAGGTGCCCCTCCCATGTGTCACTGAGATTTTATTTTATAGAGGCATATGTGGTTTTCAGTCAACTATTTCAAAATTTTTATTCATATTAATTTTCTTTTTATTAATTTTCACTCAATAGCTTAATCTTTAATAAAGGGAATAAATTGCCTTACTGCCTTCTAATCTATGTTCATCCTTTTTGATTGTCAACAGTAATATATGATAGAGCTAATCCAGGAAATGTCTGAGAAAGCTGAATCCATGTGGGATTCCAGAGAGTCAGCAGGATCTTTCTCTCCTACCACAGGAAAGTCTAGATATTTCCATCTCAGCCAGCTACTCTGGGCTCTGACACAATGAAGGAAATAGGCTTGCTTAAGGGTCTTTCCCTTTGTTGACCTTAGGAAGAGACTCTTTCCTATATGCATCTATTAATATCAAAGGATGTTCTATTAACAATAAATTAACTAGTTAGCTTCTATTAACTATAACTATTCTATTAACTATAGTCTAGGAGTATAGTCTAGGTCAGATGTAGGTACCTACACTGGAGACACCTCAAAATGCCTAAAAAGAACTTGCATATCCATTTTTCCCTGTGCTTCAAAACTCTTTTGCATTATCTGACAAAACATACTACCCTTCAAACTTGCTTCTTCGCTTCTGGTACGCTACTTTTGAGTAAATGTCCTGCTTTGAGCAAGTGTTAGTGTTAAAAATAGTCTTTGTTATCCATAAAGGTTTCATCAGCTTTTCAGCATTTACTCAATTTGATTGCAACTGACTTAGAGTCTGCAGTGACCTACCAGTACATGGCTGCTGCTCAGTTCTGCGGACAAGAGAGATGCCAGGTTTCTCACTAGCGCTTGTCATGAGCAATGATGGCACAGAAGCTTGTCTGGATGTCTCCAGGAGCAGCTAAAAAATTCAGTGTGTTTCAGTCAGGAAAGTATGTCAGAGAATTTGTCTTGTGCAGAGAAAGAAAGATCAATCAGATCAGTACTAAGTAAAAATATTATTGTTTTATCCGAATGGAAGTAAACTACTGCTGGCATTACTGTAGTAATCTTGTTTTTCCCGTGCAGAATGTTATCTGCATGAGAGAGGTGCAGAGTCATGCTGCTATGACCAGTGAGGCTGTGACAGCCATTTAAAGCTCCTTGGGGTAAACCTTTGATACTGAAGTATTACACTTAGGATAAAAAATGAATGAAATAAATATTTCATAGAGAAAGAAGGGAAAAAGAACTAAAATTGAAGAGGATAGAAATATGACAAAAACAAGTGCTCCATGGGCCATAGAGGAGATGGGACACAATTCTATGTCTCATTGAGAGAAGCAATTCAGTTACCAAAAGTCCAAGAGCAGAGTTTTAAGGATTAGTTGGAAAAAGAATAGCTGGTTGTTTGTATTGTCCCATGTCCTCCTGTTTCCCTTTCCTCTTTTAATAAAAGACTGCTGTTTTGGCCACTTGAATCATCATTTACAGGTGAAGAATTGTGACTTAGTGAGTAATCACAGATCTTCACTTAATGTTCCTGGGTTTCTTAGTAGGGTTCAAGCCACCCTTTACTTGAGACTTCAGAGACTGAGCCTTGGCCCTTACGACTGCCAGTCAAGGCTTGGCAGAAGAGTTACATGAATACATCTGTATCTATTGTGTGTCTTTAGCCACTGTGCAATTTCCACTCCACATGGTGGCTGGACTGACTGCACAAGCTATGAATTATGACTGCAGTGGAGCCTGAAGCAGGATTTGCATTTAGAAAGCAGACTAACGGGAGTTTTGCCTGCATTGACCTAGGTCAAACATATCAGCTGGAAGTTGTTTCTTTGCATGACTTAACCTCATTTGCAAGCTTTAGAGTATTGCCATCACTAATATTGTCTTCTTCCTAGCAGGGAATTGTGGCTAACAACCTCAACTCCTAGTTACCTGGAATTTTGAGTTTCATTAAACTTTAATGCTATTTTATTTCAGTCTGAATCAACGGATTTTTCTCTTGTGGGACCATTGCTTGTTAAGCCAAAACTCCCAGGATCTTCTGTCTTCTCCCTGGAGTTGCAACTCCTTTTTAGCCTATAGCCTAGACACAATCCCAAAGCAAAGTCCATCAGGAACCCAGGCACCTTTTTTGTTGGGTTTTGTTTATAGAAGTGAACTGGGGAGCCAAGGCATGGGCTCAAACACCACTCTATCCCTGTCTATATCCTGCCATGTCTTGCAGAATCCCTGCTGTGGTTTTTGTCACATGCAGTTCAGTGCTCTTCTAGACAATATCTGGGCTGTTTGCATCAGGCAGAGTGCATGAGATCATGCAGTATTGGAGGGGATGAGAGATTCACTGTGTAGATGACAGCGCCAAGCCACTTGCCCTTCAAGCCAAAGAAAGGGCCCTGTACGTATTCATGAAATCTTAACCTCTAAGTCTTACCTTAAATTTGCTGAGAGCTATAAGTTACTTAAAGACCCAGCAAAGTTTTTAAATGAAGCTTAGAGTCATTAGTCTCTCTACTTGGGCAATAATGGAGTATAGTTATAGCACCTCTTAAAAGTCACTGCTCTCCTCCTGTAGTGACTTTCACACTCCAGGTTCTGGGACACAGTACAATGGATAGTATTCATCACTACCAGTGAAATGAACCACATTCTCTGCTGCTGTGCATCAATTAATAACCAGGATGCAGCAATACTGTGTAATTGGGACAGTGGTGATCCACAGGGAACACAGGTCATGGAACTCTCTACTGATGTGTTTTCACTCTTTAGCTTGTGGTTGTTAGTTCAGCTGGCTAAGAGGTTGTACACAGGAGTTTTAGGGAACAAAGTGGAAAAGAAAGGTGCATCCTGTTGAAATTATAAGCAAATGCGGTTAGGGAAGATGTGAATTGTCAAGCATGAGGAGTTCACTCATGTTCCTGAAAGAAGCACTACAGAATGTTTAATGAGGAAATGATCAGGACCTCAATACTACATCTTGTCCAATCACTGGCGCCTTGAGAAGCTAAGCACTCCTTCCCACCACAAGCAGGACACCAATTCACTTCACAGTCAGAAGGAAGAGTGCCATTCACTGAAGCACTGACTTCCAAGCTCTGAGCCAGGCAAATCTGATTTGACTTCAAGGTCAAAAGTGAGTAGAGATAGCAGAGGTATGGTAGTTAATGGCTATGTGTTGCTCCTAACCTTCTGACCAGAAGTCACTAATAGCTGTGTTTGATAATGAGGGTGGTACTTACCTAGATGAAATCAAGTAATATATACACAAGTGACATGACAAACATGACAAATCATGTATTTGCTTTTTTACTCCAGGAAAATGAGGATGATTTGCTGTGTACTAAGCTAAATGTGGAGGCTGTGGATATTGCATTTTGATGTATCAGATAGACAACTTTTCCTTAGAGGTAATTCGTATGAATAATTTAGAATTTCAGGGAAGATTTTTTTGTTTCTTTCCATTTGTGTTTGTTAAAGTAGCATCAGCCTCATAGTGCTTGGCATGGACTCTTCAAAACACAGCTAGAAATGCCACTAAAGCTAATAATTCAACAACATCTTGCTGTATAATGAACCAATCATCACATTAGTTTTATTGAAACATATGCAGCATCAACCAAACACTGTTATTTACTCATCTGGATTTCAGCAGCAGGGAGACATTTAAGAGGCACTTGTGTTGTGTGTTATTCTAATGGCCTGCAGCAGCAAAAAGTGCTCTTTTGATAAAACTTCAGTTGAGGTCCTCGATTAGAAGAGACTGTGATCTTTGTAATCACTGTCAGTTGGTGGCCTTTTTTTAAGAATCTTACCTGCTTCAGACTCCATAAATTTTAGTCAAGATTGCTGCTTGTGGTCTGTCTTCCCTTGGTCATTTGAAATATGTATCTGTTTTCCTGTGCATTAAAAAGAATAGGAATATGTGACATATATGATGTACTGCCACTCTGTTGCCATCTTCCTGCTATTGGAACACAATATTTTCCACTGACAGATCATTTGTGTTTGGCTCTTATCAGAGGGAAAACCTTGTGGGAGTCACATCAACAAAACATTTCTCATCTGGACCTCTGGGAACGGTGTCCTGGGAGCAGTGTCTTGGGAATGGTGTTTGATATAAATACAGGCCACTGTTTTAATGCTTGTTCTGCTTCTTCTTCAATGGCCACACACATAGTCACACGTTTGCATTTATAATGCATGCACATCAAGCCCATTGTTCTTGTTAGAAGCCTCTGCAAACCCATTTCTGGTCTCTGTGTTGACTGGTTTCAAATGGGCATCACTGGCAATGGGAAAGGGTCACATCGATGCCTCCAAAGGACTCCACTGTGTGGGGCCCTTGTCAGGTTTAGAACAGAAAGACAGTGTAGGCCCCAAACCTTTCAGGTCTGACGCAGCAAGAGTGCCTTATGGTCTCTGCTGCATGGGTATTTTGAAATATATATGTTCTGCTTGAAAATTCAACAGAACACAGCAACATTTGCTATGACAAGAAGTTGAATTCCTTATTATCCTATCCTATTCCCACTTACTGCAGCTATGGATATCTAGTTTATGGCTAGCTCTTTTAACTCTTCCTAGAAAATCAGTCCTTCCTGCCTTCACATTATTTTAGCTGCTCTTCTGTGAATCCCCTCCATTTTTGTAAATTCTTTTCTGAAAGATCTTTTATGTACTTTCCCTCAGGTGCTGTTGCACATGGTGTCTATGCTTGCTGTGCTTTACCATCAGGTTGTACCAAGCCTCAGTAAATGTGTTCCCTCATCGGGACTTGCTAGGTTTGCTGCCCCACCCAAAATCTGGGATGTGTATTATGAATCTCACTTTTTAATTCACCTTCACATTCTTTATTTCTTGTTCCCCTCATTTGTTACCTGCCCTTGTGCATTCAAAATTCATTCAATAAACACTGCTTTTATTTTATTATTTGTGATAAAGTACCAGTGGCACAAAGTCAACCAAACTAGAGACACTTTCACACCACTGTTCTGTCATCGAATAAGAGGTAGAGATGTTGTCTTAAAGAATATGCAGTCCACATAGACAGGAGTAACTGAAGTTGGGAGAGTGTATGTTAGAATATGCATTTTACACAGAAGAAATAAGGAGTGAAAGACAAGAAGGATGAAATTAGGTGGTTTCCCCAAGGGTTTACTTGTGACAGAGAGCTGAATCCAGAACTTCCTCAGGCCTAACTTGGCACTTTTACCTTACAACCATTTCCTTTTCAACTCATGATTCTGTCACTTAATGACTTGTAGAGTAACAGCAGGTCTTGCAGCACAAGACTTTACACCGCCAAAGTTCCACCTGTTTGTTTTTAAGTAGCATTTGAGTGCCATTTAAGGAGTGCAGAAACTTTGTGTTATCCTCAGTTGATATGTGAAATTACAACTTGGATTATTTTTACTAGGAAATGTTATCTTGCAGCAGAGGAGAATGAGTGGAAGAGATATTAGGATTAAAACTAAGTGGCTAAACTGGCTTGATATCTGTTACATCTCCACTGTAATTTCTTTCCCACCCAAACAAATACCATTGCCTTTATCTGTAATTAAATTATCTGTCTTGCTAGTGCTGAAGTCAAAGTGACAGCTTTGAAGAAAAATGGAGAAGAACAGCATTTTTTTCCCACTTGTTTGCAGTAGCATTATCATCAGTAACTTCTCTGAAATTCCTGCAGAAATCTCTATATACAAGACCAGGAGAGAAGAGTGGTAGAATGCCATAATACCACTCCTCTTCCTGAGTCCTGGATACCCCAGGTTAAATTCAGATGTCCATTTTTGTTAGTTTTGGCTGGGGCAGAGTTAATTTTCTTCACCTTACTCTCCTGGAGGTGGCTGAACCCCTGCCAGCCCATGGGAAACAGTGGATAAACTCCTTGTTTTGCTTTGCTTGTGTGTGCAGCTTTTGCTTTCCTTATCCAACACATAAGTTTTCCAGCTTTTACCCTTCCAGCTCTCTCCCTGATTCTGATGGTTGGGAAGTGAGCATGCAGGTTCTTGGGGATTTGTTAGCAGGGGCTACACCGCAACAACACTAAACAAAATAAATGCAAACATTACAAATTTTCATTTTTTAGGTTTTTATTCTTTATTGTGACTTGAAATGATGAACGTTTTTGCATAGGTAATAGAACAGTAATAGCATAGGTACAATAGAAGAGATCTAGCCGGTTGGGAGCTGTATTAAAAATGGAGTACATGGACGTATTAAAAAATGGAGCAAAAATTGCTGACATAATTACAATTTTTTTTGGTGGTTTTTTTTTTTTTCCTCAAGTTTAGGTTTACATAGCAATAAAATCTAAAATCAGAATGCTCTTAGAAGACATGAAGAAGATGTACTGATAGTGAGTGTCAAGGGTGTCAGAAAACTGTCAAGTGAATGATTTTTTGGCAGCAGTGTGACACAGGTTATTTGTATGCCTATAATTAGCCACAAAAATGAATGTATGCCTGTTAATAGGAAATGATGTAAATATGAAAAAATAACAGTTTCACTAATAAGGTGAAGTATCCTAAATGTTTCATGGGATGCAAGCACAAGAACAAAGTTTAAATAAATATGAAATTTTCATGTCATGGACTGTAAAAGGATACAATTTTTGAAGATCTCCCCAAGGTGTCCTTTTCAACATTTGTTTTCTGGCTGGTTCTGTCAGGCTGAGGATATCATGAAAATGAAAGATGTACAAACTGCCAGCCAGTTTTTGCTTTTAGAGCTCCTTATTTGATTGCAGTAAAATGTCAAATTTACTTTTTTGATTTGATTTTTTTTGGTAGTATTATTAACATGACAGACTGGAAAATAAATATAACAAAGGTGGCAGGTAACGACGGATTGTTATCCAATCTCAGTCTCTTCTGATGGCCAGCAGACCAGATAAACTATAATAGCCTCTGAATCAGATTCTTCTGACAAGTACAATACTAAAAACAGTTTTTGTCACACACTTCAGCTTTTTCTTTCCTGTTTCTTATGGTGTTTTACTCAAAACCATGCAGGGACAGAGAATTATTAAGATAAAAATCAAAACCCTCCTGGAGTTAGACTTATCTGACTCTATCTCCTGTAATGTTGAAATATCTGGTCTTTAGCTGGCACCTCACCAGCCAGCTATCATCTGGCCTCCTGCTGACTGCTGAGCTGTTTATAAAAACACATTTCTCTCTGCATATGATCCAGATGCTTTGGAGGGGAGAGGAATATATTAGGCATGCAGAAGAGATAGGCAGCCTTTTTAAGTTTCATGGGTCTTGGTGGGAAATCAAGGGAAGTTAGTGGCAGGAAGAATAATTCAAAGTCTTTAAAGCTTCTTTGAAGCAATTTCTTCAAAGCCCACCTTTTGCATTTTACTGTACAGTCCTTAAACTTGGAGATGCAAATCCAGGAATGATGTTGTATCACTCAGGAAATTGCATGACTTAAATCTATTGTGAATGAACAGGCAGGCTGAGGTTCATCTCACCTGTCTAGAAATTTAGATGTCTGTGCAAGCGATTTCATTTCTTTTATCAGTGGGAGATAAGTAGCTGAAAGGGATGGTTCATCGTGTCCTAAGCTGAGTGTCAAGGAGACGTGGTTGCAGTCATACTTTGGAAGTGCATTCCTCTGTCCTTTAGATACAGATCACTAAATTGAAGTAGGTAGATACCTTTCAGATGATTGAAGTCAGGTTGGGTGGAGTCCACCAGCAGTGACATGCTAGTGAGCATCATGCTGCTAATACGTGAATGTTTCACTGCAGAAGAGGTAAAACTGAATCTAAACCTTCTGACCCATCATTTAAAAGCTCTTCAGGGAAAAGGAGTAGAAAAACACACTCTATAAACCTACCTATCCTCACCAACATTGTGAGAGATGAAGGAGGGTTAATTTTACATTATATACTCATCTCCCTAAATCTTTAAGCTACCTGTAAGTTATTCTGAACTGCATTTCATAAACAGAATTATTCATTAGGCTGAAAATATTATGACATAAAAAGTTTTGAAGACAAAATTTATTTCAAATGAGAATTTAGTATGTGAATTTTGAAAGTGTTCAGTGGTCACTGAACAGCAGCTGGTGTCTATGACTTCTACATGTCTTTAATTTTAATTTCTGAATGAGGAAGTTAAAAGAATCAGAATTAATTCTATCCCTCTTAGGATTTTCCTTCTGAAGAAGGCAGTGAGTGCTCATGCAGCAATGGGAATGGACTCAGGCCAAGGCAAGTTTCCTTTGAAAAATGTCAGTTTAATATTTTTAAGGCAACTTTTCAAAACAAATGAAAAGTAAACTAAGATGTAAATTTGAATTTGTAAGAACAAGAAAAATATTTGGCAAAAGAAGTGGTCAGTTATTAAGTGACTAAGGAGTAGGTTTGGGGTCATTGTATCCAAATCTGTAAGAACAGACCCCTTGAAAAATCAGAAACAGGTAATATAAGGCTTAGTTATGCTTCCTAACACTTCAGCTGTTCTGTCAGTTTTTGGACTTCTTTTCTGCTGTGCAGGAAATCTAGATTAGTCTGTTTGCAGCAGGTTTTCTGGGGTTCATGTAGTGTCATGACACAGCAGTGTTTGTACTGTGAGATAATAACATGATGGCTTTCTGAAATGTGGTGTTTTCAGAGGCAAACTGGGTACTAATGAGGTCCCCATGGGCAGCTGGGTGATTTAAATAATTTAATTCCCATCCATCTCTTTTGTAGCAGTAACTTGTTTCCCATTTACTGCTGCGATAGCAGTGAGAACTGCAATACTAGAGAGTGGGAGGGAAAGGCTCTTGTCTAAGCAGCAATTTTGGAGGGACTCTGTTCAATTCGTTCCAAATTTCTCCCCGAGCAAGTTCCTTGACACTCTTCCTCAAGGATTTGCTGCCAAATACAAGAAATAACCACTTGGCCTATCTAAAATACATAAGGCTACCAGTCAACCTGAGGAAAACCAGAAAAATAGATATTGGCTGATGTTTGTGTATATATTCTGCTGTCACTGCAGCTCAAACAGACCAGAAAAATAAGTTTGTATTATCAGAACCAAGTTGCTTTTTAAGCAAGTTTCAGGCAGCTGCATGAGAACCCTTCTTTTGGCCATTCCAGCATTTGGAGCTTTCTGCTAATGTTAATGTCACATGGGAATCTTCAACTGGAATAGGTTGCTCAGAGCCCTGTCCAACTTGTCCTTGAATATTTCTAGGGATGGGGCATCCACCACGTCTCTGCAACTTGTTCCAGTACTTCACCACCCCTATTGTAAGATGTTTCTTCCTTTTATCTAATCTGAACGTACCCTCTTTCAGTGTAAAACCATTACCCTTGTCCTATCACAGCAGACTCTAATGAAAAAGCTGTCCTCATCTTTCTTACAAGCCCCCTGTAAGTATTGAAAGGCCACACTAAGTTCTCCCCAAAGTTTTCACTTCTGTGGTCTGAACAACCCCAATTCTCTCAGCCTTTTTTCAAAAGAGAGGTGTTACATCCCTGTGATAATTTCTGTGGCCCTCCTCTGGACTCTCTCCAACAGCTCCATGTCTTCACTGTGCTGGGGACCCCAGATCTGGTTGCAGCACTCCATGTGGGATGTCACATGGGCAGAGCAGAGGGACAGAATCCCCTCCCTTGCCCTGTTGGCCTCACCTCTTATAATACAACCCAGGATATGGTTGGCTTATTGGGCTGTGAGTCCACATTACTGGGTCATTTCCAGCTTTTCATCCACCAGCACCCCCAAGTCCTTCTCAGCAGGGCTACCATCGATCTCTTCATTCCCAATCCTGTATTGATACCAGGGTTTGCTTTGACATAGGTGCAGAACATTGCATTTATTGAACCCCATGAATATAATTTGAGAGTCTCAGAGAAATTAGTCATCTCAATAGAGAAAAAATTACAATCCAAATGATCATTACAGTTAGTATAAAATGGAAAGGTAGATGATGGTGTCAGACTTTCCTTCTGTCAGAAGACCATCGATTTGAAATCCTTGTCTTTGATGAAACCTAAGGAAAAGGTAAAGAATCAGAAACAAAATTTTATAAAACAAAATCCTAGTAAGCTATTCCTCTTGTTTAGATATTTTGAGGGTTTGAGTTTGCAGTAAGAGCTGCATTTCTCATATCTTAAACTGTTGTTTTATTCTTTTACTGAAGACTCTTGAAATGTACAGGCTTTTCCTTTTTGAAAGGAGAATGGAAAAGGAAAGTTTTCCCTTATTCATTCTGCAGGTCTCAAAGAAAGACATTTCTTTAATATCCAAACAGCATGCCTCAATAGCCAAGGGGACAAGGTACCAGAGCCCATAACATTATAGAGAGGGATAATTTTCTCAAAGAAACAGCTGGGCAGCTGTAGGTCAGAGCTCTTTATGTCTGCAACACTCCTCTGAATATTATATTCTTACCCTCAGGTGATTTGGTGTGGTCATTCCTGTAACAGCTGTAGTTCACATTACAGCAGTTAATGTCATGAAAATTGTGTGAAGCTGCCATAAACTGATTCAAAACACTCCAGGAGATTACAGAAGTGAAGGCTTTGGATGTGCTGGGATTTCCTTACTGCATGAAAACTGACTGCAATTGATTTGTATGCAAAGATTGTTTGCCCAGTCCTACTGTTAGGTGGTTTATGCAGAAAATAAGTAATTTTGCTTATTTCTGATGAAGCCTGTTCTTTCAAGTGGAAAGCAATGCAGTGCCCCTAGACTGTTACAGGACATCATGAGACCAGGTGTGCTCTGGGATTCACACTGTGAACCACAATTCCTCCAGCCCCTGGGCAGCCCTAAAGCTCACTTCTTCAGCCCATTCAAACGGCATAAAACTGCAATGTGCAGTTATTGTTTTCCAAAACAACATTTTCCTTCCATTTTAAAGATTCTGAAACAGAGACACTTGAACTAAACATTAGTGTAATGTTTATCGCTATGGCTTTTGAGGGATACCTGCCTTCTCTCAGGTTAAATAAATGGCTTTCCCCTCTCTCCTCAGTATAACCATCTGAAAGGTAACTATCCAGCCTAAATTAATTTCCTGATTCCCTCTGAAGTTCCCTGGGAAAGATAATCACCTCTAGATGATTTCAGCTGACCTATTTTAAACATATATTTAGAAGAAGATGAAACAGAATGTTATCTTTCCCAGGGTTCTCCCGTCCTGAACACTCCCTGTGAATCTAATGACTGATATTTATTTTGTCTAGAGAGTTTGTACAGTAGTATCTTTGGTAATAGGGTTGATAGATAAAGACACATGAAAGCATACAAAGCTAATAATAAAACAGTAGCAGTGGGAAAATATATGTAGATATACATAGATCAAAGCAGCTCCTTGAAATTTAGCAGATTGTAGAAAATAAATACATAACTGAGTTCAGAAGAGAAAAAGAAAAAGAAAAACAAGAAGAAAACATCTCAAATGATTTTGTTATGTGATCTGTACTGAGCACTTTGTGTTGTGTTCATGTGCATGGCAATGATATTGCCTGATAATAATAAGAATGATCAAATCAACGCAGGGCTATGAAAAATCTACAATTGGGTTCGATCTTTTTTTGCTGTCAAAGTTTTATTGATTTGTAGAGACATATCATAAATAACAGCCCATTTTCTAGAGACCTTCCAGTTTAAAATATAGACCAGGACAGGCAGATATTTTATAAAATTGCTGCCTGCCTTCGTTGGGTAAAGGAAAATAAAATCTAAACAGATTGTGCAAATTCAGAGCACAGTTTCATCTATTTCTAGTACCACTGTGTAAACTACTGGTTTGCTGTGAATGTAAGCACCATGATAGCTTTTCAGATTTTGATGGAGAGATTCTTTTCTACTAGTTACTGGTGATGCAGGGAAAAAGAAGATCAGAGAAGGATGTGTGACCGAGACCTTTGGACACCAGAGGTAGGAGAGCTGACCTTCTGTTATACAAGAGATTTATTTGGTGGGTGTGTTAAATAGGAATTATGGAAGGACTGGAGTAAAAGAAACTTCTTAGGGGAATCTGAGGAATGGAGGTTAGAGATAACTAAGAAGCAAGGGATTAAAGGTCCAGATAAAGCATCGAAGCCAAAAGAAAGGATGTTACAACAATTAAGGGGGATGGTTTTCAAAACTTTCAGAAAACTTGAAGTAGGATAAGCAGCATGCAGAAGACCACATTGTACATGGGGAAAATGCAAACTCAGATTATAAACCACCACAGGGTGGTTGGGCACTGGAACAGGCTCCCCAGGGAAGTGGTCACAGCCCCGAGCCTGACAGAGTTCAAGAAGGGCTTGGACAGCGCTCTCAGGCACACAGGGTGACTCTTAGTGCTGTCCTCTGCAGGGCCAGGAGTTGGACTTCAGTGATCCTTGTGGGTTCCTTCCAACTCAGGATATTCTATTATATTAAGATTCTATGATATCTGTACCATAAGAAATCAAGTGAGACACTGCAATAGCATGCATCCCTTTGCCAAACAAGAAAATGTAAGTTCTCATACAGTTCCCAATAGAGATAACAGGAGTTTCCCATTGTACCAGGGGACCTGGGTAGATCTATAACATGCACTCATACAAACATAGATTGGTTTGGTTTGGAAGGGACGTTAAGGACCACCGAGTTTGAATCCCCCCCTGCTATGAGCTGGGACAGCTTTCACTAGACCAGGCTGCTCAGAATTCCATCCAACCTGGCCTTAAACACTCCCAGAGTTAGGGCATTCATGGACCTCTCTGGGCAAGCCTCAACACTCCCATGACTTGCTTGTTGAAGTCTGTGTGTCTCAGCTGTTCAAGGGGTTACAAACAGAAGAATCACAAACACAAATGTTCTACTACAGGAAATCTGGCAGTGAGCTTTGCTTCTCCTGTGGCTGCTTATATAGAAGGATAAATAGAAATACAACCACATATTTAAGTATAGATATGAATATGACCAGATGAGTTTGTATTTGCTTGGTAACTACAGAGCAACCAGCTTTATGGTAAAATGCATGCAATAGCAAGATAGTTGCAATTAAAGAGTAAATTATGATGACATACATTATTTCTCAATATCTAAACCATGGTTGAAGGTTACATAGCAATTACCTTTGATCTCATTAAGAATAATTAGTAATTACCAAGTACTCTGAGGGAAATGTGATTACTATGAAGCTACCTGGTATTTCCCCAAGGGGCCTCTATCTAGTTACAGAATATATATGCCCCATTACTTATAGCAGCACATAAAATACCACTTTATTTATGCAGTCTAAGCGAAACAGATCTGTTAAAATGTTTAATGAAATATTTGGCAAAGATGAAAGCTTTGCAGTGCCTCTACTACAGAATGTTTACAAGTGCTTTTAAATCAGCTACTCTTATCTGCCATCTTACATGCCTTATTTTTTAAGGTAAAGAAATAGATGCAATCAAACAAAATTGAAGCCATGTCAGTTCCCCTCACTTTTTCTCTGATACACTTCTCAGAGGGTAAGATTTGGAAGACACCTCCTTCTAACTAGAAAATGCTAAACACAAAGGTGAAGCAAGCTCCCCCTAGCCAGCATTAGTGTAAAAGAATACAAATCTACCTGCCTTACTTTGCCAGTAGCCTTCAGAAAGATGAGCAGATGTTTAAGTCTCAAAAGAAACAAAGAGAAAAAGTTGCAAGCTGGTCTTTCACACTGATGAATTTCCCAAGAGCCTCTGCTGCTGTGAAAAGGACATCTAAAACAGAAGTAGAACGTATCAGTTCTTTTATTTTTAAATGTTTTGATAGTGATTAGAAAGGGGATATCTCATATTGGCAACTGGTTATGTGTGGGATGGTGCAAATGTTTATACTGAAACAAAGAGTTTGTGGATTTTTATGATCATGGAGTAGGCTGGCTTATAAGATTTTTTTTTGTTCTGGACTGTTGGGAAATGATTTTGTTTTGTGAGTTTAAAAGTCCCAAAGTTTAATTTTATTATATTTTGAAATCCAGTAAATGGAACTACAGAAATCATCAGTAAAGTTGCCACATATTAGATTGACCCAGCAGCCCATTTTGAGGAAAACACATTTTGCTAGACTTGGTTGAATTACCACTGATAGAAAAACATCTGTAAGAAATATGGAAGAACCTGCTTTTCCTGTGAGTTACCATTTACCAATGACCGATGGATGTGAGAATCAGAAAAATTTTTTTCTGTCTCTCACATTTTCTGATTGGACTCAAAATGGAAAACTAAGTGCTATTTTGACTTCTTTTATCTTGTAGAGTGAGAGAAGTGCCTTTGGTATTACGGCAGGGTCAAGAAATTTCTCTAAGGCTTAGGAACAACATGAAGCGTTCAACACCACATTTTTTGCAAATTCCAAAATTGTTTATTGCCAGTGGTGCTTGCACTGAGGAGAGTGTTATGTCTCCTCTATTGTGAATAACATTTGGTAACCTTTCCTCTTATTTAATATTAATTCTAGAATTTGACTCTAACATTATTCCGGAAGTTGTTATTTAATTGTATTTCACCTCAGACTTAAATGTTTTGCTAGTTCTGTAAATATATTCTGTACTGCACAATTTTGTAAGTAAATACCTATTTTTGATTTCCTCACACTGTAATATATTCATTCAGCACCATGAGGTACATTTTTTTCAGTCATTCAATAATTCAGGTAATTTTTCTTTCCACATTGATGGTACTGATACTTAAATATGTAGAAGTTTAATTTATTGCATTATCAGGTCTCATAACAATTTCATGCTCATATAAGAGCACATACCCACTCTTAAAAGTAGAGATCTTTTAGGACTGCATGGATTCACATGATGAAACTCAGAACATATTTGAAACTTGGAATATATTTCTAGATCTTCTGGAATGGGTATGCAAATGCAGTCATCTAAATACTAGCTGGTTCTCGGTCACTACTGTGAACTTCTATGCTGCATAGATTACATTTCCTTTAAGAGATTTATTTATGCTCTCATTGCATTTATTTATGGTGATTTATCTGGAAGAAGGTTGTTTCACTTGTCATTTCATTCCTCCTTGGACCTTAAACCTGTGCTAAAATAGACCTATTGTCCTCTAAACATTCAAGGATGGTGCATGGGATTTCCTGTGTTTATCATCCTAGTGTGTAGTTCTTCATCAAATGACTCTCTCTAATCATATTAGATCACGTCCAGCATATTATCCTTGTCTGTTTTCTGTTATATCCTTGAAAAGGTACAAGTGGGATTTGCTCTGTATAAAACCAGCCTGAGTGTCTTTGTCCATCTCATATTTTTCTTGGTGCTGTGTGAACTCAGGGTTTCTCTTCTTTTTGAGGTCCAATGTCTTATCTTTCTTCATTCTTTCTGCTTTGCTCAATATTGACAAGGCTATGTCAGTCTCCCTTTAGAGAATTGCTTGGTTTCACTCAACCAGAAATTCAACTCACTCTTTCCTTTCAGCTCCAAAGGAAAAGACTACTTGACCTTTGGACCTTGATTGGATTCGGTGATTGAGTGCCATGTGGATGGGTTTAAGGTCCCAGTCTATCACTGAAGGGCTGAAGACATCTTAGCAAAAGTGCTTAGCGCTTCACACACACCGATCTTTATTCTGCTTGATGCCCAAATATTTATACTCATAGGACACAGACACACTCTGTGGTCCGTGGGCTCTGTTCACTGTGCAAGGGAGTAGACCAGACCAATCCAAAGAAATGGGCTGTGGCAAACATCCCTGCCCTATGCAGGCTGTAAATATCTTTCCCTTTGTGCTGTCACGAGAGATACATTTTCCCATTTAAAAGCCATAGATGACTATTTCTTGGGGGTAATCTCCTAGAATAACCCATGCAACTTACTATTGCTGAATAGTTTGGCATTGAAGGTAACTGTTCTGCCTTATTATATAGAGTTCCAATTATTCAGAGCATGAAGTTTCTTACTTGCATTTTGCCTTTTGCAGGTGAGAAATGAGGTTCAAATCAATGGAATTATTGGTTCCTTAAAATTGCCCAATGTTCAGGAGCTTTGCTGACTCACAGACTGTATAAACACAGTGTGCATCTTAATAGGGAATTCAAGTCAGTGCTCAGTTTCATGCCTTATATATCACACCAAATACATTTATAAATACAATTTACTGAGCTGCTCTTCAATATAATGGCCTTACGTATTAATCTTCTCAAGCATTCATGGTTTTGTTTCTTTTTGCAGTACAATTATTATTCAGGTTTCTTTGCTAGCATCAGTGCATTGCTAAAAGGGAGATCTTGTGTTTTCTTAAGTACCACATATTTAATAGCAGCAATTCTTTTTGAAGACAGAGAAAAATAGCTCTGTATACTTCATCCCAGAAAGTGAATAAAAAAAAAGTACATTAGACAGAATGTTTTCAGAATTTTGAAACATATACACAGTCACTTAGTTGGATTGCAGGGATGTTTGGCAGATAATAAGACCCTACAAGTTTCTACAAATAAGTCCTACCCAGTAGATGGCATCCATGCACCAGCACATGAGCCTGTGCTCAAAGTACAGTGCAATGAAGAGTTTTGCAATGTTTTATTTATGAAAGAAAATTAACTTTGAATCTTTCTGTTTTGCCTCAGGCAATATAAGCAGTAAACATGATTTTCACACCAATAGGTAACAAATAGTTTTCTTAACAAATTAGATGAATCCTGATGTCTGGTTTCTGATTGCTTTAGAGCGATGTGTGTATAATACATTTCTCTTACATTCAAAATCTTTTGTTTTACATGGGATAAAGTGAAAATTACTGGAGATATGCTGTGAATATGAATTATCTTTGGACAACAGACCTTTTGTGTTTTTAAGACTTGTTTTTAATAAGTGTGTAAGCCATACAATTTTTTGGCTCCCTGGTGCTTCACAGAGGTGTTTTGCCTTTCTATATCAGCATCCTTGATATTATAACAATATATTATACAGAAGTTGCTTAATTACAGCTCACAAGAAATACCCCTGTGAGGTATTGCCAACCTGTGGTGATATATCTGTACTCATCTTGTAATTGGGAAACAAGGTATTGAAATATGTGTGACTTAGTGCCGGAGTAAGGAATGAAACCCAGGATAAGTGACTTCTGCTTCCCTGGTGTGTCTATTACAGATGTTCCTCAAAATTATCCATGGCAGCCCTTACACGTCTGGCAGCACTGCAATGCAGCAAGTATAACTGCGCTTTTCTTCGTAGAGCTGAAGTTTCTTGTGATTTCTTGTATCTGTAAAGGCAGAGGGAAACAGGTTGGTGAGGATGCTTCACAGATCTTTTGGGGCTGGATAGCTTTTACATTGTGTTACATGACTAAGGATGGTTGGATTCCAATTCTGCATTTCTAGCTTCACTGGAGAGACATCCTGGTTGCATTTATCCAGGATTTGAATTGAATTGGACACAAATGTTGAAAAACATGTGACCGTTTAATTTCCTTTCCAATTGCTTCCCATATTCTTTTTTGTTAAATACAGTATTTTTTAATTTTTCCATGGAAGTTTTTAAAAACCTGGTGTTTGTTTAGAAAAGATGCTGTTCAATCCCTGAATCTGTCCCTGGAGCAGTTTTGAAAAAGTTTATTCCTTTGTACCATACTGCTTGAACACATAATCCAAATCCCACTGTGTTGGCAGTGAATTCCCCTCTGTAAGAATTTTGATGACAACAAACTTGTGATGTGTTAAACTGCTGACTGAGGCACTGACTTTTTTCCTCTGGCGATAGAGAAATTCTTCATTAGGCTTGCACCTGAATTTCAGACAGCTAGAATTAGGGGAAATTAAACTGTCCTTAAGAGGTTCATCGTCATGTATTATTAAACAACAGGTTCTTCCAGACTGGGTGTTTTATCACACTCAATCTTTTATTTTCTTTGGAATGAGAACTTTGTGGGCTGGTGTAGAGCTATGCAAGATTTTCTTTCAGAGGAGTCAACTGGCTTGAGGTCTCTGACCACTATACTGGGAACATGGGCATTACATCCAGAGATCTCTGACCACTATACTGGGAACATGGGCATTACCTCCAGAGACATCAGGTAATTAATGTCACGTCTAAGTTGGTTTGTTTCCCTGGATACCATTATTTAACAATGATTTCTTCTTTAGTCTAATGAAATTGGAAAGTTTGATATTTGGTATAAATGGCAGTTAAACAAGGTACAAAATGACTGTATACTCCTTTTAATAGTGAGCTTTACATGTTCAATTTAAATCTTCTTTCTTTTATGCTCTGTGCACTGTCTTCAGGGCATTACTCCTAATACAAAATATTTTTCAATCTTCAAGATTAGAATGGTTTCTTTTCCTGGTAAGATTTAAAGAAACTTTCTAGTAATTCTATTCTGTGACTGTTTCTTTGGGAAAAGTTGAATGTATTACACAAAAGATGACTATTGAATTTGCAACAAATTCAGCATCCTTATGAAATACTATGCTTGAGACCTTGACTTAATGAAATTGTTTAACAAAGCATATCAGTCAGCACCAGTGCTACCTCTATTACATTCTAACAGATATATTTCAATAAATTCACTACTCTTTCAAGTAAAATTTCCCTCTGATTAAGTCGTGCCTGAAGCTGAATTTTCTTTTTAAAGTTTGAACAAAAACTGTGAAATCATATGTGACTTACATCCCCAAAATGAGATTTTTCCCTACAGAAAAATTAATGCAGTATTATTTTACTCTTTATAAGTATAAAAATGGATAAATCTTGATATCTGAAGCTTATTTTAACTGTCTACTGAACTAATCCCTGATGAGGAGTGGTTTGGTGACTAGCTAAGAACAGACTTGAAAAAAGATTACCATGGCATGTTTGAAATAATAGCTAAATAATAGATTTAGAATATGTTTTGAACGTACAAATTTCAGTTTTGACCACTGTTGGCATCTCTGTTGGTGGTGACTGCATCCTGACCAACAAACCTCCTACTTTTTCTTGATCCATATTCCTAAATTATTAGCTGTAAATGATTTAGATTAGCCAAGGATCAGACACAGAGCCCTGACTGAGCAAAGGATTACAAAATTCATCCTTGCTTTGAATCCCTTACAAACAGCAGAGACCCTGAGCAGTTCAAATTTAGAACTGAGCACTCAGTTCTCCTTGAGGAGGTGAATTTTTTCTCCTGAGGATTGAATTGTGGACTTCTGGGCTTGAAAACTTGAATGTAAAATGCCTCTGAATCAGACACAGAAGTTTTGTCAGATATCCAGAGACTGAGTTCACAATTTACTGCCTAATACATTGAAACAAACTGGGTTCAGTGATTCACTGCTAAACACATAGCTAAGATACCACTTGAAGGGAAGTTAGGGTTTTTTTACTTTAACACTGTTCACTTGGAATATAATTACTTCTGGAAATGTTGACCTTTACATGTCAGGAGTAGGGTGTTGTCAAGTTTTTTGTTCCAAAATTAGATTCTGCAAAAGGAAAGGCTGAAAGGATGGTAGAAAAGTAGAAGAATAATAAATACATCTCAAACTTGTTAAGAAACCACTTGGAAAAGAACATTATTTTTTGTTACCTCACTGTGTCAGAAGCAAATTACAAAACCTGTTTTAGTGAAGAAGAAATAAAGCCTGACATTGAGTATGAATGTTCTTCCACCTGGTTCTGAACAAACCTTGACACCTCCACATTTCCGTGGATCTTTGTGAGGGTTTCCATGGCTGAGATGCAGGTGCAAGTGGGAATAATCTTTGTAAGAGCCAGGGGAGGGAAGAATCAGTAAAAACATGAGCAAACATGGTCTTGAAAATTTATCATTTGGAGAATTAGTCCCCATTTATGATGCAATGTCAAATTTCAAGTGACATTAACAGTCCTTTTGAAACAAGCCTTTATGACTGTTTCCATATAAACCTTACTGCCTTTGAGCATTTTCACAACTACTTGCAGCTATCCATGAAAATTCCTGAGAGAGAAAACATGCATTGGACTCTCCCCCAAGTTAAGCACAGGAAATTTTGCTGGTTTTCCCTTCCAATAAAGGCATTTTTCCTGCTCCAGTTTTATGTGGTAGAAAGTAGAAGGTAAGAAGAAAGAATAAGAAGGGCAAATGAAAACATACAGCTGGATGAACATTGGGACATTAATTTTTAGTCTATATGTTAATTTCCCTGGCCCATCGCTCAAGTGTGTCCAGGCCCCTATGGAAGGCATCCCTTCACTCCAGCGTGTCAAGTGCACCACACAGCTTGGTGTTGTCAGCAAACTTACTCAGGTTGCCCTTGATCCCCCATCCATGTTGCCGACAAAGATGTTAAACAGTGCTAGTTCCAATACTGTAGAGTACCTCAGCCTTCTCCATGTTCCTGGTGACTACATCTCCCATTTCCTTCCAGTGATGGCCTCCATTTTCCCTAGTCTTCATTTTATCACCAATGTACCTATATACGTAGAAGCTTTTCATGTTGTCTTTGACATTCCTGGTCAGATTTAATTCTATCCAGGCTTTAGCTTTCCTGACTTGATCCCTGGTTACTTGGACAATTTCTCTGCATTCTTCCCAGGCTAGTTGTCCTTGCATCCACCTTCTGTAGGGTTTTCCGTGCTGAGTTCTTCAATAAGAACTGAGTTCCATGCTGAGTTCTTAAATTAGCAGCTCACTCATCACTCAGTCTAACAACAGCATGCCTAAGGAGGTCTTCAGACCACAGGAAAAGATCTCCCAGGGAGATTTGAGTCCAATACTGTGATATAAACCCCATAATGTTCCATTCCAAGGGTATCCCTGGTCTGATGTTAATCAATTCTGTGTCAAAAACAGCTAAAAGTCTCAGAAAAAAAAGGACACAAGGCACCATAGAAATTATAGTGATGGCTCAATCTGTTCTATGCAGCCAGTTTCTGGAAGTTTAATGTTATTTCTCAGCTGCCAGCATAAAAAGGCATATTGAATTTCATAGAAATCAAACATCCTAAAAGGAGTAATTAACCCCTGGAATCGTAATGCTTGCACTTGGACTTCTCTTCAGGTTCTCCACTCCCTCCACCTGTCTCATAACCCTTTTAATTACTGCATTTTATCAACAAGCCATAAGTGAACCCTAAGGTTAAATAAACAGACCAAAATGAAGACACTTTCAAACAAGTGTTCAGCTTGAAATGTAAGGTACAATCACAAAAAAAAACCCTCCAGTTTTTTTTAATCTTATGCTTATGCTCAGTTAAATCTATGATTAATTTCTTCCCTAAATTACAGCAGAAACATGCATATATGGTGATTAAAGACTGGAAAACATGGAGTTTCATGATAAAATGCAAAAAATATTTTATTATTACTTGGCATTTCTGTAGTACTTTATTTCTTCAGAGCATCACACAAAATACTACTCATGCAGGCAACATGGCATCAGTGACACTGCATTAAGCAGACATCACAACTGTGGCTCTCCAGGAACACTGCATAAGTCACTGTATTTTCATCTGATGCTTTCCTGGGCAAGGAAAGGAGAAGAATCCAGGCACATGAAGGAGAAGAATCCAGGGACAAATCTGCCTTGTGTAGACACAGCTCTAGGAATTCACAGAAGAAAAGTTATCATGTAACATACCTATCCTTTAATTATGTGGCAGACCAAACAGTTTATCAAGTTTTGCTAACAGCTAGTGATCCTTGAAAGAAAATCCTACCAGCTTCCTTTTAGCTGGAGAGATTATAGCAATTTAGGAGATGAGAGAGTGACCACATGTTCCTCCTCTCCTTACTTTGTAGAGGGTCTAGCAGCAATGTGTTGAAGGAAATCTGAGGGTTTGCAGACACACTAGACGTGTTTTGACATGCGGGATGTAATGTAGAGGAGCCAGCTTGTCTGAGATCTTGCTTGCAGCATGAAAACAACATCCAAAATGTGTAAGTTTCATTTTATTCATGAGCCCACACCCAAACTTCAGCTGAAAATCTAAACAACACCAGGATGATAAGGCCAAAAGAAACTAATACAGTCTTCTAATGTGCTATCTGAAGTACACAAATCCCAGAATGATAAAAATATTTCTTTTTCATTTGCTAAAGCCTGCAATTCAATTAACTCAAAGATTTTAGAAAGACATTTCTTCTTGAGCTAAAGGCAGACATTTGTGATTTACGTACCCCTTAGTAGGGATCCGAAGGCTATTGAATCTTATTGACAAAACAAGTTTTGCATCTTACTTCCTAATTGAGTGTTTCTCATCTCAGTTGACAGTTCATGTGCCGTTGTTCTACAAATGTAGAAAGTATTGGAAAAATAGAGTGCACCCATATGGTACAGCCTGTGATTTACAATTGGCTTAACTTGTCTGAAATTTAGAAGATAATTTTCAAAGTAGAACTCATCACAGTATTCCTGTTAGGGGTAGCAAAACTTTTTTGCAGGTGATGGTCTTGCTGCTTGGCATTTGTACATATAACAGTTCTTCAGTTATCTTTGCCATAGAAATCATAAAAATCACAGAATGGTTTGGATTGGAAAGGACCTTGAAGATTATCATGTTTGGTCTCTCATACGGTGGACACAGATACCACACACCAGATCAGTTTCATCAGGGCCCCATCCAATCTGGCCTTGAACACTTCCATGACACTAGGTGAGCAGAACTTCTTTCAAGATTGACTGTAGACCTTAATTCTGGTAAAATAAATTTCTTAGTCTTTCTTATTATACTTCAGAAAAGCTAAATGCGTTTATTCACCCTTTCTCTCCCTCATGATGAAGACAGAGGAAGCAGGATTTCATAATAAAAAAGGCTAGCAATCAATTATTCACCCTAATCTCAGAAGTCAGGTTGCTGAAAAAGCAGCGTTGTATCAAGAAGGATGTTGCAGACAAGTTTGGAAAAATCTCTCTTAAAAACCTGCAAGCAACTTTTCCATTTTCACTGGGAGGTCAGAAGGCAGAAAGAAGTCACCAGGTACAATCATAAGTAGTTCACAGCAGCTCAATGCTTCTCCCACTGTCAAGCAAAAATGATAGGTCATTAGACTCTCAGAGAAGAAAGATCCTGTTTTGGTGACAGCTGCTCTGGTGTGTAATGCACTGAGGAAGATGCCATTAGGTGTAATTAAACAGAAAACCAAAAACATAAGGACAGAGACCTTTTTCTTCTCTAGATGAAAACCCTCTGTGTACATATAAAATTATCACCCGTCACAACCATCCTCTCTTTTGTCCCTCAGGAAAACAGACAGATGTCCAGCTGGCAGGGAGTATGAAGAGTGTTACAGTCTCTATTTGCTTCATGCTACCTCTTTCTAATCCCATTGATGCCTTTTTTCATCAATTTCTGCTTTGTGCGTGTATCCCTGTTTCCTGGGTTGCTGTTTCTTTTCACCATGCTTCCTATGAATTTGTTTCTACCATCTCAAAAATTGTTCTGTCATTCCTGTCTGGCTGTTTTGTCCGTCTCATCCTCCTTTATGTCCTATATATTCTCCCCATTCCTTGTTTTTTATACCTGGCTTCTGGATGCTTGTTCCCTAATACTGGACCTAGTTCCATGATTAGCTTCTCTGACCACCAAACAGGTTGGATGCCTTAGATTCCTAGTGCTGACCAGAGCAGCGGCCAGGCAACTTCTTTCAGGCATTCAGACACTTTTCCCTGTTCCCTGAATATCCTGTTTTGCTTGAGGTTCTAGTGCTACTGATCTCTTTCTGGTACATCTCTGATTGACAGCATTTTCTAGGACCTGACATTCCTGGTTCTGCTGACTGCAGTGCCTCCAGAGCTGCTCTCAGATGCACTCCAGTAGGGTCTTCTTCTTCCTCTCTATGCCAAGCAGAGGCCTCTTGGCCGGCTCTTCTGTCCTCCAATGTGCATTTGCAGACCTGCTGGTACTATTTGGTAAAAAAGAGCCTAAAGAAACATTTGATTGCACACCAGATGGGTAAGAAAGACCATCTCCAAGCCTCTCAACCTGGTGCATACTTCTCTCCACCTCCTGCTCCTCTCTGGCTACAAACACAGCTTCTCTGGCTCAGTGATCAGTTGAAAAAACCAAAACATTCTTCCAAAATATGCACACACGCAAATAATTTGCTGAAATTGGGTTTTGTGTTCATATAGAAAAAGTTATGCGTTTTTTTCTCTCAAAAAATGGATTTTTTTCAGCTTTTCTTTTTAGTAAAGGTCAGCTCACATCTTTTTCCATGATTCAAACCAAATGTCAACTCTTTTCAGAGCCCTAATCCAAACCTTTAATTTGAGATTATTCCCAAGTATTTTTATTTTGGGATTTTCTGAAACAAAAATCTGTTTTGAATTTTAGAGCAGGGAATATTCCAGCAATGGGGAATCTTTAAAAAAAAACCAAACTAGATGAGATCACAGCCCTTCTTTCTTTCAGGGAACTGACATTTTTTCAATAACCGTGCTTTGTTAAACCAAACAAAGGCAAATCTTCCAAACCTTTAGTTAGTGTTCATGCATTTTTTCCGGATTCATCCAATAATTTAGATTTGAAAGGACTGCCAGAGGCCATCTAGTCCAACCCCTACACAAAACAGGGACAGTTAACAAAGATTGCTCTGGGCCTTATCCAATTGACTTTGGAATATCTCCAAAGACAGAGACTGTAAGGCCTCTCTGAGGCCTTGTTTCACTATTTGACTAGGTTCTTGGTGAATAAAATATAATCCTGGTATATAACCAGAATTTTTCATGTTTCTGGTGGTGTTCATTGCACGTTCTAAGTTAATTTTGCATTCTTGAGAAGATTTTGTCTTGGTCTTCTGTACACCTCTCTGAAGACAGATTTGTGCATGTTAATGTTTGTTGCTCATCTACTGTGGATATTGGGGTTTGTCTTTTTCTCACAAGCACACAACAGACAATTGAGTCTGCTTTCTGGCCTTTTTTGTTCCTTTTTCCAAGGGCAGTTGTTGGTAGTTTTTGTAATTATCTTGGTTCTATTCACTTTTCCATGCGGATTCAGGTTAAAAACTCTTTTCACCACCTTTCTTAAATTATGAAGCAATCACTTGCAGCTCCCTAACAGTTCACTTCTGTCTCTGACCTGCACAGAGAGCAGCTCTGAACTTAGTTCTTGTCTTTACTTCAGAGGGATCCTCATCAATTCTAACTTGCAACACTTTGAAATCAAAGGATGGGGATAAAACACTCCTGTCAGTATCAGTCATTTCATTACAAATTCTTCACAGCTTAAAGGTACCTTGCTTAGAAATAGGAGCTGTCATTCACTTCATGTGCCATCTGATTTAAAGCTCTTTGTGATACATTCATGCATTCTCCTGATCATTGAAGTCTTAATACTTCCCTGCATGTATCCAAAGAGAGCATTCTTTTCTTTCTGGATAAAGGAAATCAGACTTGTGGCAATATCAGTTAGAATAGTCAGCCTGCATAATGGAACAATTAATTAAAGCCTAACTTGCATATTAGTGGTTATGTAAATAAAAATCTATCTTAAGCAAACGGTTCTATCTGGAGGAAAAATGTTGTCTTCATGCCTGTGAGGTCAGTGGATTCCCACAGTACTACTATTTTAAAAGCTATATCTAATAAAGACATAAAAGTCCCCCTAGTTACAATTATGGATGGGCTATATTTTACTCATCTCCAGTCTTTAACTCTTTAACATCTAGTCAATGCTGTTTCCCTCTATACTCAATAACAGTGGATAGCTCATCCATAGTCAATACTTATCCTAGGATGGGATGAATCACCTCCAACACATTTACACTGACAATAACCAGAGTCAAAATGGACTAATTGAGATCACTTGCTAACAAAAGTTATGAGAGATTCTACCCCTGTCCGCCATGTTATCCCTGTTAACCAGTGTGTGTCTGGCTTTGCCCATTACTTTGATCCAGTGTTGAGCCCAAGGGTGCTATCAGAACTTAAAAATAACAGCAAGCCGTGACAAACCAATTACAAAAACCTATGGAAAAACATCTGGAGTTTTGCAGTACAACTTCCCCTGCTTTCTCCCTTTGGGATGTTGAAGTCTGTCAGGTACTTTAGATACTGAAGCTTTAGATAGTCCTGCATGCCCTCTTTCACTCCCCCAACAAACTCATGCAAGGAAACAAAGCCCTTGTTTCAAAGTAGATATGATCTGCTTTTACCATGCAGAAATCGAGGCACTTTCCACACATAGCTGCAAAGCTTGTCCCTGTATGTAGATAGATTGTTGAACAGAAATAAGTGTGTATTTGAATTTGAGGTCCCCAGCCTGTAGTGCTTGTGGTTGCTCCCTGATATCAAAGATCTTCTCTTGCCACATTGCCTTATTTGAAAATCAGCCCAACAGACTTTATTTTTTTTTTTTGAAAGCATGTATAGAAATACAAAGATAATATTTACTTCCAAGGAAAGATGGTCACAAAGGGGAACTCAATCAACTTGCATATGTTTACATTTTAAACAATTAAGAGCAGTTCTGAAAATAAGAACTAAAAGGTTGAATATGCCTGGCTCTTTCTCTTCCAGAAACCATTGGAGACAAGCTTATAACTGTGTTTAAACTAATATCCAATCAAAGTGGATGCAAAGATTTGAGAAGAGTCTTGGCTTCACACCAGCTGGACCATGATGCTGGCACTGCTGGCATCAGAGTGCCAGAACGTTCCCTCAGGAGCTGGGATAAGCAGGATCTGTCCTGTGCTCTCCTCCAGCAGTCCATTCTCAACTGAGTGGCTTATTTCACTAGGAAGTAAGCAAGCTCTCAAGGTACAGTGTTGCTTAAAATCTTCATGGAGAGGCAACATTTTTTCTGTCATTTATTATGGGTCAACTGAACAGCAGCAGTATCTGTATCTTTGGGATCTGTTTTTAATGTGTAGATGACACAACCTTTTCTTATACAGGACTGCAGGGTCTAAGCCCAGATATCCTGTCCTGAGGATGGTATGTACAACTGAGCAGCTAAAATTATTGCAAATTGTTCGCCTGAAAACTCAAGTAGATAATTGTATAATATTTCCAAATAGGTTTCTTCACCAAAGTGGAGGTAAACTTGAGTTAATTTTTGTTTCATGTACTGCTTCATTTATACAGCTTGTACCTTTTCTCCTCTTTATTTCCCCATGGGGCACATACATAAAACATTTACATTAAACAAACAAACAAACAAACAAATCTGTGGTTGCTTCATGAACATCAAACTCACTTCCACAGAACCTTCTTAAAACTGCCCAGAATATTGCTTCACAATTCATGGACATCTCAACCATACTTTGCAGGGTAAAAAATTGTGAAACAGCAAAATCTTTAAAGTATATTGCTAACATATAGGTATTGGTAGTAATTCAAGCTTTCTTGCTAATAATATAGTTCCAAAACTGCTGCCTCTGTGGGAGCCATTACTATTCAAATAACACTGTGCAGTGTTATTCATTTTGAATCGCAGTTGTACTGGGAATTATTTCAAACTCAATTCTGTTTGTGCTGCAAACCTGCACTTTTGTTAGGTATGTGAATAAAAACATCTGTACATATATTCAAGAACTTGAGTGATTTTCAAAGGAATTGCGCATCAGCCTCACCAGCTGAAAGTCAGCTCTCACACCAACATAGGCTGGAGCCAGAGAACATAGAATGCTCTCAAAGAAATCATTAAATGACTTTTCTGTCCAGACAGTATCTCTGTGTTGACCTGAAATTTTAGCAAGAGAACTGTTCCAAAATAATTCCATAAGTTAGTGACAAAAAGCATCTCATATTTTCCTAAATGAGGGAAAGGAAGGATTAAACACTTCCAATCAGCATCCCTTTGAATGCAGACACTTCTAAAAATCCTATAAAACAATACAAGGTTTTTTAATCTACTAGTTTTTGCAAAGTTATGAAAGTCATGAATTTCCAAAGAAGATGCTGTGAGCTGACATCCCAATTCTCCTGCAGTCAATATTAATCCTGGTAATCACCAAATCATTGCTAGCACATACAGACAACTGTAACATGGCAGTTCCAGTTGGGCTTCAAGGTACTAAAGTGTTACAAGGGAAGCAGGAGAGGAAGAAGTGAGCCAAGGATGTAGTAAAGTGGTTCATATTAAGACAAATTCTGTGTTACCTGGGAGCCGTCTTGATGTCAGAATGAAGAAATGTACATTCCCACAGTGGCTATAAATCTTCAGAAAGTACACAGGTAGTGGTTTGGATTGCAGAAAGCTTCCTCATTTTTTTTTTTTTTTAAGCAATACACCCTTGATTCCCTGTAAGTTTGCTATACTGTAATAAACTTGCTTGAATATTTTTCAGAAACAAAATACTCACTAAAATGGACTTTCACTACTGGTAAATAGCCAACATTCCTGCTTAGAATGAAAAAAACAACAGTTTTGGATAAATACTGCCTCTTGCAAAAGGACAGCCATGCTGCACCCTCAGCAACAGTTTGTATCAGGCAATCCTTTTCCAAGTGTTAAGAATGCCAAAACTGGGTTGTAATACTATTTTTCATCACAATTCAAGAGTCTTGGGAAGTCCTGCTTTTATTTTAGTACAAAATCCCATTGGAGAAATTCACATCATTTGAATAAAATACCCAACTGTTCACTTAGTGAATTTTATGGCTGTAGAAATAAGACACAACTTTAACCAGAGTCAGGGCGAACACTGCCTCATGCCAGCACTCAGTATATCCTCAAGCAACCCAGTGTGAAATCAGAACATATGAATCCAAGTCTAGTTGCATTTGTATTGTCCAGGGGCTAATTTAGATTTTCTTCTTAGTATTTTCTTTTTGACTAACAGTCCACAGCAAGCTGCAGGAAGCAATTCAAAGCAACAGCAGGATGGTCATCTTCAGGTGCATTTTAATGGTTCACACTGAAATTCTGCTGTTAATATATTTTCACCTGCAGACTTTTATGTTAAAATAGCTTTTCTTTGCAGAGATACAAAAGTAGTGCTCATGAATAAGTAGTGACGCAGCTATTATTGAAACAGCTCTTTTTGAGTAGTGGGACATGGAGTGAGACACCAGAGAGCCTGGCTGTAACCCAGAGCACCCAGAAAACCCTAGCAGCAGGTGCAGTTCCTTCTGTGGCCTGTTCCCTTCATCTGAGGCACAGTTAGGATCCAAAGGGTGGAGGCTGGGACATCTAAATGCAAGAAATTAAAGAGATCAGCATTAAAAAAAAACCAAACAGATGAGAAGTGGCATGTGTTTTTTCCAATGTAGCAAAGACAAACATTGTCAAACTGAAATCTGCTGTGTCCCTCCCTTCTCCAGCCTTCTTCCTGGTGGAGTGGTGTGAGGAGCAGAAAATACCTGGACTCTGTATGAGCACTGGTCTGCAATATCAAAATCATCCCTGAATTATTAAAACCATTCTGAGCATATATCCAAACCCCATATTATGTACTACAAAGAAAACTCAGTCTATCCCAATCAACACTAGCATTCTGGCAGGTTTTCCCAGTTTCTTCAGGCCTCCTGGCTCCCAGCCTTGTGCTTCTTTTTTGCCATGTTATAATTGACCTTACTACTCCATAAGCAGAAACAGAGGCTAGGCAAAAGGATTTTTAATCCCTTTTCCAACCTTTTCTGTTGGAAAGTGGGCTACCTCTGCCCTTATGGGTAACAACTTTGCATGATTTTGTATAGCCTCCAAATAGTCCTGTCATACATAAACTTGTGACATTTTTCGGTCTGTGTCAGCAGGTGGGTTTTGAATAGCTTTGACATGTTAAAATTCTACAGCAAGAATGAGAACTGGCTGAATATTATGAAAAAAAAGAGAAGTGAAAGGAATTCTTCAAAAAGACTACCTGTTCCTTTTGGGGATCTTAACTGCCATATCCACAGTTCTGTTGTTGAGCAGATAATGATGACAGAGAGGTCACTAGGATTTCTACTTTCAATCTGCCCTCCAAAAGAGATGACCAGAAAGGTTTCCTCCTATTGTATTGGAATAGTTTGGGATATCAGTCTTGCCAAGCACTTCTTATCAACCCGGCTTTTAATGCATTGCCTCATTATCACTCATTAGGGCCAGTGAGTAAAAAACCAGTGAATAAATGCATTCCCTCTGCAAGTCTAAAAGCCTGTGAAGCCATAGGTCCTACTGATACCTCAGTGCTTGAAGATAAATGCTTTGGTTTAAAATGTCAGATTATTGAGGTGACTTCTCTCTGAAAGCAGTGCTAGGAATATCCGTGCAAAAGATTAGGAGTGCTGCACTGCCATCGTTGAAGTGGAGAACAAAAGTGTCACAGGTGATTTTCACCCCTCTGGCTCAGTGGAGGATGGATGGATCTGTAGGAGACAATTGAACCACTGTTAGAAAAAGAGTCCCGCCAGCCAGAACCACAGTTAGTAAAACAGTCTCTTGAGTCTGCTTGTCACTTGTTTAGCCAAGACTCAGAAAGGCACATCAGGAAACCATTTTGTCCATTCCTTTGTTTCAATGAAGATTGTCACTCTAGGTATAATTTCTGTCCTCTATTTTGAAAGACTTTCAATGGTGGGAACACCCCTAACTCCATGAAAATGTTTTTACACATGGTATTTCCCATTAGAATGAATTTGCAAATGACTAATCTGAGAGGGTTTTTTTTTCCATTTAAAACTATACTCATTTGTTAGGTATAAGAATTTATGTGAAGAGACTTTTATTCTTAGCAAGAGCTTATAATCATCTCATCTTTGCTGTGGCCTCTGGATCTCTTAATCCTCATTTTTCCTTTCTGTGATTTCCTTGTGCTCCCACAGTATTTTCAGCTTCTTACTGAAGTTAGTATTTTATCTCCAATACCAGCTAGTGTTGCCTCACATTTCCTCAGACATCTTCCCCTAAGATCTCTACATCTTATTGAAAGTAGCTGTGACTAATGTCTTATGTCCTCACCTGATCCTCTCTGACCCTTCATTCCTAGAAGTCTTTTAATCCACTAAGCTGCTCACTTTTTGTATCACTTTTACTTGCAGGAACTCTTCCTCTGGAGATGAGAAAGGCTTTCTGTGTCCATACTCAGAGAACAGGTTTTGGTGGGACTAGAGTTCATATGTATGCTTTGTACTGATAATTAATTTACTGAAGATGATAAGGAAGAAAGCATAATACCAGCTTATTGTGACTGTATGCACCAAATAATCAATTAATATTTGGATACAGAATCAGCCATAGGAGCTTTGAAGACAGTTTTTCTTCCCTCATATTTTGGTATAGCTAAGGTCCTGTACATAAACTGAAACAACTTGTTCAGCTGTTGAATGTGAGTTAAAGTAAACTGACCTGAGAAAACAGCATCTGTTCCTTGTCACACATCTTAGGCAGCTCATGGGAAAGAACATGACATAGACCCCTTCTGCTCTTGTGATACCAGACACGGCAAACTCTGTGCAGTGGTGTTCCCTGAGGCAGTCTTTGACAACTCTCTGCTGCTTCTATATCACTTAAGTCAGTTTGCAGGTGCAATCAGGCCTCAAACCTGGATGCCATTCATTGCTGAGCAGTAAAAATGGGTTAAATTGGGAAGTTAAATCCCTCACAATGAATAATTCACCCTAGACTAGTCTTCTAACCTCTCTCCAGCAGTGGTTATTCATGCATACACTGTGTGCATTATTTACACTTCTCACTAGGGCTGTATGAGAATCAAATCATGCTTACAAGTCACGCTGTAGCATGTTACAGTAAGTGGCATTTGGTACAGGCTCAAGAAATGACAATCAATTTCATTTAACTTGGGGCTTTCACAAAACACTTCACCAGTCCATATATAAAATGCTGAGAAGGTGATTTCTGTAATTGCTATTGTTACTATGCTACTACACTAACACTTTTATGTGGAACCAGGATCTGGACCCCATAAGCCTAAATATTCTCTATGAAAGGTGAGTCTCACAAATTACTTAAATTGAAAACACATGTGAAAACAAGGGACACTGGAGAATGTATTTCTGTGACCTGACCAGGGTCAGAGTGGCAAGAGGTAAATACACCTCTCCCTGCTCCCTTCTCGTTTTGCAGTCTGGGAAATGATGGCATTTATGTCATACTTTGCAGGGACATAGTGCTGTATTCCTGCTGCCTGGTATGGAAACCTTGAGCTCAAGCAACATGCATTTGGCCTTACTGGATGCTTTGGAGAACGAAGAATGAAGGTGGGCTCCTTCCATACCAAGGGATAAAGTGATGGACCTTACTGAGTGGAGGGCAGATTCAGTTCCCTAATATCAGCACCTGGTGTAATTTTGCTGCCATGGGCAATCCTTCCTTGTCTCCTGCTGCTAATTCAGAAGGGAAGAGGTCATGAGTCATCTCTGCCAATCCTGTGTAGATGTCTCAGGTAACCTAGGGCAACTAAAAGGACACTGGACATCACCTTATGGCAACTGAGTCAAATCCTTAGTAACCATTGACATCAATGAGTACATGGACACCTTGTCCACATGCAAATATTTATGTAAATCCAAACCCTATAGTCCAGCTGAGGTCCAGGCCCCTCTCCACTGGCTAGACAGGGAAGTTTGTGTCATTCTGGTGTTTTAGACACCCATAATTTGGTTGGCCATTGAATACAGATTAGTTTTCTATGGTGGTGAGTACACAGCTTGTTTTGCCTCAGAAGTGGTTCTCTTCCAAGCCATCAGTTTTAAATAATGGGTGGGAAGAAGGAAATGGGAGAAGTGAATCTAAATATTAAATATATCTTTAATAGCTGACTTTCATAAGTCCTTTATCACAGATTGTTTCCTCCATTAGCACCTGCAAGAGTTGATTAAATGAGACAGATGTGCCAGATTCATCAACACTGACAATTTTTTTCAGATTGTATGTACCTACCAAAAAGAGATTGTTGCCATTTGTTATTAAAATGTTCATAACTGCATCTCCTAGGAGCAAAAATAACTTTGCTTTTTATGCCCAATAGTTTTTCTTGCCCTTGATAGCATGATCGACAAATTAACAGTGATCTCATAATTTATTCCTGCAATGTTCATTTTATTTATAATCCAAAAGCAATTAAATTCTCTTTTATGCCACATTGTCCTGGTGACAGATGTGTGGTTACCACTCAGACATTTGATGGCTGACATAAATCATCCTGTGATCAAAGTGTCTGTTGACTTGAGAGTCTGAATTTGCAGCAGATGCCTCCACATACAGAATGACAAGAAAATTCTTCATGGGAGTCTCATTTCAGTTAACCACCTTGCTTCACTCTGACTTTGCAATCTGACAGCCCAGTTATTTTATGACAGCCAGGAGTCTTCAAATGTATATTTACAAAGCTACCGAATGTGTCACTTTGTCACCTATACCAAATAATACCTTTGATAGAAAAGAAATACATTAAAATTTATAGGATTACAGTGCTAAAGGAGAAGGCATAGATAGTGAGTTTAACAATTTGAAAAATTTATCCCCAAATGTTGGAGGACCTGCAGGATTTTTTCCTGTTTTTATAATTTTGCTAAGAGCAATATCCACATGTAATAACCTCCTTTTCTCCCTGTCGCCTCACCACAGTAGCTATAAAGTAGATTGCAATGGGAGGCAGGAGTCTTCGACTGCAATTAAAACAGAACTAAGTTCTGAGCCCGTGTTATACAACTTGATTTTCTATTCTGTTAAACCATGAGAAAGCCTCTGGTGCAGTTTTAGCCATCCCAACTAGTTCAGGAGTTTCAGGAGTTAGTGCAGACAAAAGAACATTCCCTGAAGTTGTTTTTGCAGTGGCTACCTGTTTTTGAAGGGAAGGGGATTTTTAGAATTGCATTTATCACCACATAGTGTCTGCCAGTCTCACTGTTGGCCAGAGAATGAGCTCAGGCACAGCTTTAGGGCTATATAAAATAATAATCTAGATGAGATAGGGTTGGCAGATGAGCTTGTGTCAATTGTCCAAGTCAATTGGACATTTACTGCAGTGTGAGACAACGACCACTTGCCAGGGACCATTCTTGGTCAGCACTATGGACTATGAGACACTTTGAGAATCAGTCCATGATTTCTCCAGTCTGTGGAGTCCTTCAGGAGTATGTCAGCAGCTCATATGCCCTCAAATAACCCTGTGTGCCTTCATGATATGTCTCAGGACATATCTAACATCCATACCTTTTTACTCTCAACTGAGGCTGGCTGTGACACAGGCTCATTCTGTCTTTGGACAGAAAAAGAGCAAGATAATAACCACGTCATAGAGATACTACAGGGAGTCAGGAGACATTCAGGGGCAAGTGCAGTTAAATGTAGATGGATGTTGATTGACACCATTTGGCTTCAGTGTCAAACAGTGATTGAGCCCTTTTTTATCAGTAGTAGGTACAAACCAGAGAGAAGATCCCTGCTGCAGAGAGCCTACAACCCCATATAGACTGAGTTGGCAATGGAATAGCAGGCAGGGAAAAGACAGAATTGGCATGAAAATTTCTTATTAGTGGTAGCAAGAGATGATCAAGACAGAGAGAGGAATTTCCCAAACCTATTTTTGTAATAAATATGTAACATCTAATTGGGCATTTAATTTCTGATCAACCTGTATGGGATGCACCTTCTGGGTTGTAGCTGGAGAGACGCTACGTGTGAGTACAAGCAGCACCACTCATAGCAGGAGTCTGAAATTCAGCTTAGTATTGGTCTCAATGGAGGCTTGATGTTTGGAGGATCTGACTAGTTTCCACCCTGGGAAATGTATTTTCTAGTTGTGCTTTAGTTAATGTGCTCCCTTCAGGCCATGAAGGAAATGGCTTCAGCTTGCTCTGCAGTACGGTGTCTCTAGATGTCTCATATTGAGGCAGGGAATTAAGTGCTGTATGCTTCTTTCTTCTCTCCTAGGTAAGTGAATAATGTGTATTTCTTTGGTTCTCTGCCTTCTTTCCTTAAAAAGTACCATTAAAGGAGGGGATGACAGTTTGTTGTTACTTTGACTTTGAGGTAAAAAAAACAGTGTGGACTGCATGGGAGTGATTTAAGGGGTTCCATAAATGCAGTACCATTGCCTGCATGGGGCATGTGCTTGTTCCAGGACCTAACCTCACAGGCTGGCCTAGTTCTTGTAATGCTCATAGTCTTTCAGTTAACTCCACAGAAAGAAAAAATCTGGGCATGCTACTGTGCCCATGAAGAAGTCAATGACATCAGAGTTTTATTTTGTGCTATTTCTGGACAGGCATTAGATTGCAATTGGGCTTCTGAATTCTCAGATGGATCAAGATCAAGAACTTATTAAAACTGAGGAATGTTAATATCATCTTTTCTGTAGTACTTATATATGTATAAAGCATGTCACCATTCATTGCAAGATTTATCCTTTCAATTTCTAGTTCCATTCTGACTATGTCATGCTGTAGAATAGGAACATCACTCCTCTGATTCCTTTTTATGGATAATTAATTCATAATGGTAAAGAAGGATTTACACAAAATGGAAAAGTCTAGCTGTAAAGAAAGAATCACTGTCCAGTGGATCAGGTTTAAATATTTTTTTCTTGTACTTGTGGGAATAAAGCATAAAAAAAGTAAACCTTTTAACCAGAGATTTTCAACATAGCCATTAGATATTGCATCAACTCTCAAGGGCTTTTTGTTTATCAGTTAAGATTCTTTCTACATTCTTTATAAAAATAGATCACCAGAAAAAGAACTTTTTTTTCCCTTTTAAAATCTGTTTAACAAGTGGTAGAGGAAGTAGTAAAGAAAGTACTATGCATGTAAAATAATTTCACATTACTGCAATAGAACCATTTCTGGGGCTAGGGACAGGGTGAAATGTTTAGACCTCTACACAGCTTTGTTCTAGTGTATGAATGTATGTCACTGCAATGCTAGCTCCATTAACACTTCCCACTTACTATAACCTTGATGAAAGTGTGTTAAAATTGTGAAAATAGTTTCCTTTTAAAATGAGAAGAAGCAGCATTGAAATCAACATTTTTTTTTTTTCATTAATTATAGTAATATTATTTAGTACTTGAAGAGTAGAGTAGAAATTTGTAGAAATTTCAGAATTTGTAGGCTGGACTCTATTTCTTTAGGTAGTTGCTTTTATGTTGCTACCAATCTAGAGATGTTTTTAAGTAGTACACAGATACATCCAAATCAAAGCTTATTAAAACTCTAGGAATGACACACTTATTTTTCTGAATAACTTATTTCCTAGGGGAGTTTTGTGACCCCCCACTTACTTCTGTGAGTGGAACTAATACAATAATAAAAACTTTTCCCAGTTCCACTCTGCAATGATGTGCAACAATGAATGTATGAAGAAAAAAATCTAAAAAAATTTAGATTAGCTATTCGGAAGAAAGTATTTATGGTGAGGGTGGTGAGGCACTGGCACAGGTTGCCCAGAGAAGTTATGGATTCCCCATTTCTTGAAGTGTTCCAGGTCAGGTTGGATGCCCCCTGAGCAACATGGTCTAACAGAAGGTGTCCCTGCCCGCATCAGGGAGGGTTAGAACTGGATGGTCTTTAAGGTCCCTTCCAACCCAAACCATTCTGTGATGCTATGAAAACACAAGTCTACATAATCTAAAGCCATAAGGAAGAGGTGTGGAGACAGACACTTTGTGTCAAAATATGATCCTGGGACACTACTCCCTATTGGGAATGAGGGTGACATGCATTGGGCACACCACTTGCATAACTGACTTCCTGCTCCTGCTTGTCCATGCCCAGAATCAATGCAATTGAACTGACATTTAGGCACTGTACCTACTTATTGGGCTACAACAAAGGAGGACCAACAGGAGAGAAAAATTATAAATCTCTCCTTAACAAGCAAGAAGTTGAAGATCCTCTATGGGGAAACAGATTGGAAGGAACACACATTGAAGGCTGACATATAAAATGATCCCAACTCTAGCTTGGGAGCCTGATACTTTTACCTTACTCTGGTAATACAAGAACTGGCCCAGTTCTTGTGCTTAATCTTAAGCAATACTGATGACCAGAAGTCAGTACATAGTGGCCTTTCACGTGCTCTCAAAGCAGTCATCTCTGAGCCTCTCTGCTGTGTCTTTTCTTCCCTACTGGCTCTTCTGAGCTGTCACTGGCTGTTCCCATGCCCTTACAGTTATTGTCCAGCCTCAGCAGTGCCTCAGTTCAATGCCTAGAAAGAATCCTGCTTCAGAACGTCAGTGCTACTCCCCTCTCTGTGACTCCCACACAAGACATGGGGGCTCAGCACATCCTTTGATCTCCTACCCAGCTGTGTCTTTCAGGAGGAACTGTAGAGTGGGGAACATGCAGGGCTGCCCTGTGGAAAAGGGTAGGTATATATTTAATAGCAGTTGGTGCCCCACAGGAACCATGCTAATTTGCTTTCCTCAATGTCATGGCTTCTTTGGGGAATGTGACCTGATTTGAAATTGTGCTGTCTTGCACTTTGGAGCAGTTGAAGGTTGTGATTTTAGGAGTGACACACTGCTGCAGAATGGACAAGGTGATTTTATATCTTCTTATCTAGAGTTGGATAAAATGCTATCCATTAGAATTTATTTTCAATAAATCATATTCTATGAAGAAAATTTCATTTCAAAATAAAGCAGGAACATCTCATGTTTTTGTTCCTCTGCTAGGTTCAAGGTCTTTACTGAGCCTAATCTTCTGTCTGTGTGATGATCATCAGTATCTCATGAGACACAGCTACCCATTTTATGTTGAGGCTATATAGAGGATTGTGGGATCTCTCAAGGGAATTTCAATGTTTTGATTATTTTAATCAAGGGCAACAAATTTTTTTTTAACTTTTTCCCCCCCCATCTCTAGAAATCACAGAATCATAACATGGTTTGATTTGGAAAGGACCTTTAAATGTCATCTAGCTCCAACCCCACTGTGTGGACAGTGACACCTTCTACTAGACCAGGCTGCTCAGACCCACATCCATCCTGGCCTTGAACATTTCCAGGGATGGAACAGCTACTACAATCTAGGCAACCTGTTCCAGTGCCTCATCACCCTCATAGGGAAGAATTTCTTTCTAATATTTAAAGTAACCCTGACCTCTTTCAGTTTAAAGCCATTCTCTCTTGCCCTATCATTGCATTCCCCTGTCAAAAGTCCCTCTCCAGCTACTTTGCAAGCCCCTTTTGAGTCCTGGAAGTTCTCCCTGAATCCTTCTTTGAGCACAGCAGGTCCTCAGCCTGCCCCTGATCCCTGACCTAAAGAGTCTATTTTTTACTTGAATGAGTTTTTTAGAGATTAGAACGTGTATCAAGTTAGTTCTGGTTTGCAGCAGCAAACTTTGACACTTTAATAAACAAGATATTGCAAATCTGCTTTATTTTCTTTTGCTGAGACAAAACCAGCATCAGAAGAAATTCTTCTGTTGGTATTGGTTCATTCAGTGCTACTGGATATAATGTGGGTGACTTTATCTGATATTCAGGAACCACATTCAAGGCATGTATTATTCCAGTTGGAGAAAATTAATTCATATAAAGCTGTTGGAGAGGATGGTTCAGGCATAGATAAATATAGCTTCTGTATTGCTATATCGGCCTGTTAATATATTGTTTAATTCATCTTTGTCCTCAACTGATTAATCCAGAGACAGGGCAGTGAAAATTAACTTCCCGTTATACTGCATTTGAACTCATTTACAGCTTTCAGATTTGTTTAGTGACCTTAGATCAAGGACTTCATAAACTTTTGAAAGGAGCAAATAAGCAGTCACAGCTGAACATTTGAAATGCCTGTGTTGAAAGTAACATGGGCTAGCATTTAGAATAGGGGACTACAAATCATCTGCCACTCATTTCCTATGAACCGGAGTGTGATTGTCCCATTCTTCCCTATCTTCATTAATATACAGTGCTAATGACAGCTGCATAGTTGGAAATAGTGAATAAATACAATTTGTCTAAGGTTGTCATTCTTCGGTGATTTAGAACCTGCTGCTATTCTTGTAGCCTCAAAATGTTTGGTGTTCAGCTTTGATTCAGGTGAGTACTTGAGAGATGGGAATGGTATTAAATAACTGTAAGATGCTAGTATTTGCAAAATTACAATTATCTGATTTTATTAAGTACTTCAGAATACGTCTTTGTTGATCCTTGTATTGTCTACAAAATGTAGAGATTTACCTAGAGGGAAGATGATCTCCACAGAAGCTAGTCTAGCCTCTCAAAGACTGATGTTAATTTTCAGGTAAGATATTCAAACTCTGCAGTAATAGACCTGGTGTGCACGGAAATCCATGGACAGTTCTTTCTTGGCTTGACCATACTCAGAATTCTGCCACTGAATTGGCTACTGGGACATGCTTGGGTCAAGTCATGCTATTTCCAGAAAATGCCATGTATGTGCAAGACATTCATCAGTTATACTCCTTTTTCTGTTTGCTCCCTGCTCCTGTCCACTAGTAGTTTAAGAACTACAGCCTTGACTGCCACCAGCTGAAGGGCACCAGGCTGCTTTTTATGAAGTAGTCAGCACTAAAGGGTCTAATCCTTTTAAACTGTTCCGGTTCCACTTTCAAACCAGACTGCTCATTTAGAATCAAAGAATGATTTGGGTTGGGAGGGAGCTTTAAAGGCCATTTAGTCCAATCCGCCTGCCATGGGCTGGGACATCTTCAACCAGGCCAAGTTGCACAGAGCCCCATCCAGCCTGACCATATCCTTCAGCATGTCTCAAGATGTTCCCCAAATATCAAAGAGAGATCCCCAAAAATCTCTGATCTCAGTGACTGGCATTTTCTGACAATGTAACTGGTGTGTGGGGAATACAGGGTTCAAATCCTGGCTTGTAACATGCTATGATAACATTTGTCATTTGTATGTGGGAATAGGAGTCCGCAGTTAATACAACATCAGGAATAGACTCTCAAAATCAGCATGGAACACCTAGAAGTCAAAATAAACAATCTGGCAAACAAGCAGTGTTCTGCGTCAGGCAATTTGGTGATGAATGCGGGCAAGGTAAGCAAACAAAGAGGGTAACACAGTTTAGCAGCATTTAGATTTAAATGTTATCCTGGTGTAAGTCTTAAGACCTTCCAGGCAAAAAAAACTCCATCTAACTATTGTGTGACAGTTGTTCTTTTCTCTAAGATACCACTTTTAATAAGAACCATAGAATTTTTTCAAATAGTTCTGGACAAGGAAACTCACGCAATACCAAAATCAAGAGATAGCAAGGAGTTTGAAAGGTATTTTAAGAAAGCTATAGTATATTAAAGTTCTGCAACTTTGCTAGAAACATAATTCATAGTACCACCGAAGGGAAAGAATGGTATTAACTTGTCCATTTTATATAAATCCCTAAGTTTGGAACAAACCCCACACCTCTTTTATCAAGTTAAATTTATATTGTAAGATGAAATAAAAGTTTAATGTTCTGTATGGAAGCAGAAAATGTCCTTAGTGAATGATCTTAAATAATCTCCTATTCGAATGAGTTAATTTTACTGAGAGAGTTCTATCAAACCTTTAATTAGGCTTAAAGTGTACATATAAAAAGTTGGCAGTTTGACAGTGACCTGCTCAAAACACATTGATCCTAGTCAGTGGAACAGGGAACAGGGAATGAAATGTTAAAAAGCTTTTTCTTTTTAGTCATGGGATTTTAGGTTTTTAATGTGAAAGGTTGGGGCAAACAACGACTATTAAAAAGATGATGTTTTCATTTTTCCTCCTCTTAAAGAAGTTTCAAATGATAGAGGTTCAATTAGTTAATCTTTGTACAGCACTTCGAAAAATGTAAAGCGCTCTTCTGGACTTGTTCTGATTCTCACCAAATTTGACAATGGGCTTTTCATTGACTTCTATGAGAGATGAACTACATGGCTAAACCCAAGCTTCCTGAACTGCTAAGGAAGAGATTTTGATAAGCTCAAACTGTGAAGTAGATTTTCAAACACATTGATGTCTTAATTTCTCATTTGGTTCATGATGAATCCTCAGTCTTTCAGATATGTGACTTTCTAGTTTAAAGTCTCCCATTCCTGTCAAAATTGCCCTACTTAGTTCTTGATGTTTGTCTTTGGAGGAGTTGATCTCTGTGATCCTTATGGGTTCCTTCCAACTCAGAACCTTCCATGAATCTATTATGATATCTCTATGCATCTGCATTAAAACATTCCTACCCAAAAGCTCTGAAGCAGTCCTCATTTACACATCCATTTTCAGTGTGATTTAACATGCTGTGTCTCCTGCTGGTGTCATAACCTGTGGTTTTATAGTTTCTTTTAAAATGTGATGAAAATATAGCTATCCTGATTTCTGCAGAACCCCACAAAGGTTGATGAAAGCTGCCATTTGAGATCTGCTGGACAAGACAGTTTGTAGCTGACTTGGGTGGGTTTTTTCCCACACTACTGTACAAATATGTTATATTTAAGGTAAACATCCAATATAATCTGATCAATACAGTTCCATTTACTAGTCACAGTTCAAATTTCATCAGGGACAACATGCAAGCTTGTTTGAAAAGTTATTTTGGTTTTTTTCTGTAAAACATTGTAGATATTCTTAGATTTCTGTTATTAAATTCTTTATTAAGCTGAATTCCATTTTCCCATTTTTCCTCCCCCTTCGAATTCCCACAGAAAGTTTACAAACCACACTTTCCATCTTACCCTAGTCATCTTCATTGCTCTATTTCAGTGTTGCAGAATATACTCAAAATTCCAAGGTGTATTCCCTTTTTCTTTCTTTTTTTTTTTAATATATTACAATAGTTTTCTAAAAAAAGTATCTATAGAGTATGGTTGTCGGGGTTGCTCAGCCCATCCCGGAACATTGGTGGGATAACTCAGCTGTATGAGACCACCCCTGGGAAAGCGAAGTGGTTTCTCCCTGACATTAATTTTGTTTTTGATCTGCACTTCAAGTTTGCCTACTCTATTTATGAGCATGAAATAAATATTTCTTAAATCAGAATTTTATGTTTTCAGTTATTTTAAGAAACTACATAGAATAGTTGTTAACATTGCTTGCTTATTAATCTGGAGTGACATAATTACAAATCTTTGAAAGAGCAGTGGGGAATTGCTAACACTTAAATTGGAATTTCAGGCCTTGATGACTTGGCAGTAATGACTTGCTTTAGTTTTTTAGCAATTGTTTGAAGTTTATTTTAATTTTTTAATAAATATTTATGCTAGTTTAAAATTGCTATTGAAAAGTTTAAATCTGTAAGACTGTTTGGGTTGCTCAGATGCTGGTCTTTATTTCCCATGCCCAGAGGCATCATCATACTGAAATGGGGTTAATATCCTGTGACCAGCCCTTTCCACTACCCAGTGCACAATGGAGGAGATGGAAAGTGTTTCAGTGTTCAGACTGATTATTTGGAGAGACTGAATTGTAGAGTGGGTGAAGGACCTTGGAAGTCTGGAGCTCATATACCTCTTTCCATCTCCTCATCTTGGCTATGACACAGAGCTGGTAGAGATCAGCCACAGGTCCATTGGTAGACACCTGAACAGAAATAGTCTTTCTCCTCTCTCCTTCAGTGATGTTATTTCTTCCTCTTTTTCCTTTAGTCTGATGCAGCCTTAAAGAAACTGGGCTCCTGATGAGTTGATAGTAATGTTTCACAGCACATGATGAGGGGGAAACAAAATGTTTTTAAGGCTCAGGGTGAACTAAAGGGGCAACAGGGATGCACAGAAAATATTAAACTAGCTAAGTTTCTGTACAGATGGCATTCACCATAGGTATTAGTCACAGGCCCAGTTCCCAAATCACCTGGACTGGTTTACCAGTACTAAGTTAATAACGTTTTATCTTAAGAGGAATAGCCTGCTGAGATAAGCAAACATAACATGTAGTATTTACATTTGCAGTCCTGTGTTTCCCATTATGTTGTTTGTAGTACACTGTAGAATTGTGGATGTGCTTACTGTGCAGATTTCTGTAAAATTATTTCCGTGCTCAGTTGGAATACTGTGTAAACTGTCTGAAGGCATCAGGTGGGACCAAAAACTACATTAACATGTTCTTTCTCAAAGTGCAGCAAAAAAGTTTTGATATTGCACTTGGAGGCTGTTTTCTCTTTGGGTCACAAAGTAACATGGTATGGTTTTAAGTTCTTTTGTTTCCAAATGTCCTTCACCTTGCTAATTTCCAGGGCCCCGCCACTGTTCACTGCGATTCATTGCAGCAGCGAATAACGAATGTCACTAAAATAGTGAGATCGCCTGAGCTATTTCAGAAATTAATGGACTGACTGTGATATACTGGAGCCTCTTTCATGCATCTATAATTGGAGTGCCAATTTATTTCCAATCATTTCAAGCACTGTAATTATAGTGCATCATTGTTGCCTGCTTAACATTCATATGGGACACTGCCACAATAATGCTGGCAGGAGGCCACATATTTTACTACTGAAATGAATGGTAAAAATGAGAGGTAATATACAACAACTTTAAATTTTGTTTAGAGGTTTTGTTCTGGCAAAACAAGTAATTCTGGTCATGGTAGAATGGTACGGAACAAACTCACCTTCATATAATTTCAATAAAAATATTTTCTGAGTGGACTATAAATCAGTCAGGTAGGAAATAAAAAATAAATCTAATGTTTTAAATAAAAAATCCATAGTCTGTAATATCCAAATAATTATTCTCATTTCAGCTGGAGAAAGAAGTCAAATTATTTTCTAGGAAAAAGAAAATGCAGCAAGATTTTTTTAGTTTGTTTATAGCAGTAAAATAAGGAATCATGAGGGCTGAAAGTGACCTAATGAAGTCTGTGGTCTTGAAGACCTCAAAGTGGTGTCATCTAGGCATGTGTGTGTCTAGTCTCCACACATGAAGGCTCCATAACTTCTTTGGCCAACCTATTCCAGAGTTTGACAACCTGCAGAGTAAAGCTTATTTTTCCTGTGTTGAAACAGGATTTTCTGTAGTTCAGTTTGTGTTGATTTGTGTCGGTTTCTTGGACACAACTGAGAGGAGTCCGGCTCCATCTTTACAGCCTCATAAAAGATTCACAAGTAGGTGTATCTGAAGAATAAAGCTGATCAACTCCAAAGTTTCTACCCATGTCATCCATACTACAGATAATCCCCAGAGTTTTCTAGCTTCAGTGTAGAGCAAAGCTAATAGTTGCCAGTTGGAAAAATCCTGGTGTGGGAAAGAACTTAATTCACTTTGGGACCTGTACCCCACAGACACTCCAGATGCAAGACAGAGGCCAAGTCTGGTTCCTGGGCACACAGAACAAGGTAAAAACAGGTGTAGCCAAAAGCAGTTAAGCAGTTGGTCACTAGCAGTGCATTCTTACTCATATGCTCTTTCTGTCTTGGTAGGATTTTTCTGTGTTGCTAGACACTTCCCTGAATCTGGTCTGATCTTAAGTTTGGTGATTTTTTTTCCAGGATTTAAGAATAAGAGGTAAAGCATATATGAAAAAAAAAATCCCAGCAAAAATCACCTTGCTCAAGACTGCAGCATGAAATTATTGAGAAAGGAAGTGATGGAGTTAGGATGTAAATTAGAATTCAGTTACTGTGTCAGAGCAGTGAAGGAATTCCCTACCTGAGAGCATTGTAAAATCTGAGAAAAACATCACCATTATCCAGAAAGGTCACCAAAAGAAGCCAATTAAAATTCTGGAAGGAGTAAATCTTTAATAATGCCCTCCTTGGAAAGGTCAAATAGAACTCTGCATTGGTATCTTATTCCCCAGAAGGCTTTGGCAGTATTTTACTTGATGTAAATTGTTATAACTCTGCAAAAGTTACTGAGAAATTGATCTTCTCTGTGTCAGCTAAGGACAAACACCATTTTGCCAAACACAGGCAAACCATGGCTGCATCAAAATCAAAATAATTATATTCTAGCCTAACTGGATTGTCTTCCACATATGCCACATGTACTACTGTGCAATAATGAAGTTCTGCAGTATAAAAATGCTGTGTCAAAGAGGATCAAATTTAATTCATTGAATACTTTTTGTGTGCCCTGATATGCTGCACGATATAAGGTGTAAAATGCTCACGTTTTCCAGATGAAACTATTTCTCTCCATGCATATGACATTGAGAACAACTTTAAAAACCACAGGACAATTTTAATGCTTGCCTTAAAATATGTGTGCATGCAGTGAGAGCATTCTGTTGTGCCCAAAGCCAGAATATAATATTTTAAGCCTGCGGGGAACCAGCTGGAGGAGAGGAGAAAAGCAGTGACACAGGTGATTCTTTCAGGGACAGAGAACAATCTCTCTAGAAGGCTTTTGGTTGCTGAAGACAAGAAAAATGGCAGTATAAAACATAAAGCTGGAAAAAGTGGTGATGAGGAGATGGTGAGCAACATGAGACGGGTAAGAGAGATGACTTAGAAACCATTAGAAAGATGATATCATAAAAAAGTCTCTGTTCAAATAAATATTGGGACAGAAGTTCATAAAATGCAGATGAAGCAAAGAAGAAACAAAGATAACCATTTTCCAGAAATAAAGTCCCAATTAAGGAGAACACTTAAAATTAACTAACCAGACAAAAACCAAATACAGATGTTCTGGCACAAATTCCAGAAATCTAAAAATAAAAAAGTGAATCAGAGAATATTTTATTAAAAGAAAATATTCATCTCCTTGATTCATATGGTAGCTAGTGAGATACTGAATTTGCAAGATGCAAATAATATAGGAGAGAAAAAGCAAGTTGTACTGATGAAAGAACATCACTGTACATTAAAGATTATTTCAGAAAACATATTGTAAAACTGGCAGATGGACATTCACATGTGAAGGGTACAAATAATAATTTTACTCTGATCAGTGGTAAACATTTACACTTAGTGCACTCAATCTCTTCCCTCCAACCTTCTTTGTGCAAGTGGGATGGTATGGTGATGCTGACTTGGGAACAGATTGAGACTTAGGCTTGAAGACAAATAAAGAAGGAAACAATTAGAGCAGAGATAGTTGATGGCTCCTGGTCAAAGATGGGGAAGTTTTCAATGGTAGGACAAGCCTGTTTATTTGAATAGCAGCTATGCCACTGGGGTCTTCACAATTGATGTGGGCAACTGATGTATCCTGGGGAATACACTGCTGCTTTTTTTTTAAATGGTGATCCCAGGTCACATATATGAGTACCTATACATAGACATGGTGAATTTGTAGCTAAGAATGGCGTAATAAACCATAATACAAATTAAATGACTTTGTAGTGCAGCTCAGAAAAGAATATTCACTAATCAAGCATATAATTACTGAGCTTTTATGCTTATTACATGGTCAGTCAGTTAGTGGTTGTGTAGCAGCAAAGGCAAGAAGCATTTTATCAAAACCTATCTGAAATATGCAAAGGCAATTGTTTAACAAATGATACTAAACCTTTACGTAGTAGCAGTTTTGTCTATTTGTTTTTCCAGCTGTTTATCAACAATTTTGTTCACATGCTGACCTAGGGAATTAAAGAATGACTGGTGTGGCATGAAAGCAAAAGAAAGCCTCCTTTGGAGATTTGCTGTAAGAGTAAGTATTTCTCAAAAATGTTTTTGAGTTTCTTCTGATGTAGTTATAAAAAAATCAAAAGCATTTTTTAATTAGGAAAAGATGTCAGAGATCAGAGGTATCCATTTTCCAGGGAGGTTTGCAGCTGTACTGAAATGTGCTACAAAGGCAGCATATAAACTGATACAAACAAATTATTACCAGCATATAACTCAGCTACATCCTAGACGTGGGACTAGGATACACTGCTATGCTGCCTAAACATGCATAAATAGCATCACATTTCCTCTCCCACCACTAGCCTTGAGTCTCAGTAAGAAATATAAGTAGGTAACATACAGATCCCTACTATTTCTTAACAGCTTTGAAGACTGCAATGTTTACATTTTCATTATTCCCTTCCCCCCCATTCCCACTCCCTGAAATCACAAGACCTAGAAAAATCCATTAATAACTCTGAAATTGAAGATTTTAATGTGATCAAGGGCTCCTAAAGTTTGGGACTTTAAAGAAAAAACCCCAAATACCCTGTGAGCTATTACACTGAAATATGTTCATTTCAGCTGAGTAGACTGAGACGTCCTATGAAGCCAGCATACTCCAGGGAAAACTGGAGCAGACTTGCAATGTTTGACCTCAGGAACAGCACCCTCTAAATAACTCACACCTACACACTATGTCACAGTCAGCATATCTCCTGCTGAACTGTGTTTCCACACAGGATATTTTCTCCTTAAACAGAGATTCTTTGACAGTGAAAATGAATCAGGTAAGGATACCCTTAATTAATTAAAGTGCAGCCCCAAGTCACTGGCTATGTAAACAACTGTCTTATGGTCATAAGATCTGAGTATTTCTTATATCTAAAATGTATTGCAACAAGAAAATTAATGTTTATCTCAAATACCTGGACTCTCTGGCTACCTATCTACTAGTACAATAAATATGCTAAGGATTGTTTTCTGGTGATAAGGACTACTGGCATGAACATAATGTTAAAACCTTTCAGCCTCAATTACATGATACCTGCATCCAAACTGCCTATTGAGAGTGATCCCTGGTGTGTGTCGACTTCTAAACACTTCCCAGAAATTGCTCAGGTGGGCACCAATCAGACTGGGGCCAAAAGTATGGCCCCAAAAGACTGTGATAGCAGCTTACCTATAGAGCTGATTGAATTTTAACCCCTGAGGATACTTTCTGGTGCTGATATAAATGTAACCTCTGATTTGGACAGGTAGTCTGGGTTTTATTGTTGATTCTTTTCTTGTGAAGCCGTGGTCTGCTAGGAAAGCATGGCACTGGACAAACTAGAGTTGAAAACAACTGAAGATGCTAAAAAAAAAATAAATTCAACTTTCTAAGAAATTTGGGGGAAAAACCCCTACATTTTAATTCAAACCCTGATATATAGTTTCTTTGTTTAAACAAAAGAAATACAACAATCCCTTGAATTCTGCACACTTATGCGAAGCCCACTAAAAATAAAGCAGAAAAACAGCCTTGGCCTACCCTGTCTTATAAGGTAAAAAAGCCCTCAAAATTATAGTCATATTATAACATTTGCATATAACATTTACCATGCAATGCATTCTGGACTAAATGCTGGGACACCCTTTGGGTGTGAGCCAAGCAATTGGAGCCTTATATAATTCATTATGACCCTCAATTGAAGATTGCTTAGAGTTCATCATGTCACTGGGAATATCTCTTTCTGTTCCTAACAAGTGATGCACCACATGTTTATACAGCAAAATTACTAATGTCTTAAAGCATCTCAGTGCTTTCAGAGTGGATGAACTCAATATCTTAATAATTGAACTAAACACATGGATTGCCTCACCTTTTTTTTTTTTTTAACTCGAAAAGATTAAAATTGAGGTCTCCAAAGGCATGTCAGTACATAACTCCTAAAGGAGTTACACACTTAACTGCTACATTTTCTAACTGGGAATGAAGAGCTAAAATAACAGTTACAGACTATAATCTGCTTCTGAATATTGGAGAACCATCAGCTGACAATCAAACTGACAACCTCGAGACAATATGCATACCAGCAGTGGGGTGAAACAGCTCAAAAGGAGCACTGTTATCCAGGTGGTGGTAAACCTGTTTTTCACTACCCATATATGTGATCACACAAGACAAATGTCTTGCCTTTTTAATTGAATTAAAGCTCATTTTTAATTGAACTTTGCATTATAGTGTTCCCCGGGGGCATAATATTGAGTGTAAATAGCAACTTATGAACATGTTCTCAAGCTAGATATGTTTTGAATATAGAGACTTGCTGGTGTAAAAAGAAAGACACCTCACTCACTGAACATCCCCATTATTCATGTACAAAATCAGTGTTTTGAATGCTGCAGTCTCAGTTCCCATAGGACTGTGCAAATTCCAGCTTCAATGCTATGGATTTTTCCCATAGAAAACTGAATTGTGTCATATGGTTTTCAGCCCAGCAGCACCTGAGGAGTATACAAAGACAGAAAAAGTAATTTAATGTACTGTGACTTATTTAATCTGTTCTAATGTTAACATGGTCATTTATTTTATGTTCCTTCCAAGCCCGTTACATTTTCCTTAACATAAGTCAGAAATGTACTTGTTAATGCTTCAGCAGTACATTTGTTACTGCTGCTTCAGGGGAGGTACAAAAATTTTGACCCTTCTCAGAGTATATTTGGAATATTTGTCAGTTCCCCAGGTTGGTCGGCAGAAGTGGAATTGGGCCAGCAGTTGAAGTCACAGTTTTGCAAATATTTAGGTACTGAAAGGGGTGAGCACACAATAAAATTTACGCATGGGTCAAAATATATTAGGGTCCAGACTCACAAGCAGATGAAGTAATTTGACAGCTAATGAGGACTGTGACAATCTCAAAACAGAATACTTCTCAAGGAATGTCTAAGGTAGCTAATAGGAATAGCTGAAGGGAGGAAAATATCTGAAATATAACCTGTGAGGTGTTTGATGTGTTACACTCTTCTCTACACAGGGGCTAAGATACCTCTGAGATCTGAGAATCAAGTTTGATCCCTTTTGTTTGATGCCCTTTTTGCTACTTCTATTACCTATCAGTTCAAGTCAACAAATAACTGGTATTGATAAAGCCACTTGTTGCAAAAGACAATATCTACTGTACAAAAACTGTCCTAGCCAAGGACATTTAATTTTTCAGGTGGGAAAAGACCTCTAAGGTTATCAAGTCTAACCATTAGCTCAGCACCACCATGTTCACCATTAAACCATGACCCCAATTGCCGTATCCACGTTTTTTGACAGCTTCTAGGGAGTGATATCCCCAGTCTCATCAGCACCCTGTCTTATTGAAGACCCTGCCTTCCCTCTTTTCAGTCTCGAGTAGAGCATGGTGGGTTATTCTGCCCACTGATCTCCACTGGAGCAGGCTGTTAACTGGCTCTAGCTGCACTAAGAGTTGGTGTGGCTCTGGCACAACTCCATGGAAACCAATATCTCGGATCTTGTCTGTGCCAAGTTTGCACTTGGGGTCCTTGGTACAAAGTTAGGCAGGCGGCCTCTCCTGACTGGGGGTCCATCTCTTATTTGCTATTCTTTTTTATAGTTGCTAGATTTATTTGTTGATTATTATTTAAATTGTGAGAATTGTTTGGAAATAGCTTATTTTCCTTTTTTATAGCTCATTTAAGTTAAGCTTCTGGAAGCAGTATACAGGAACAATGATAAACAGACTTTAACTGCAGTTTCCTTAGATGGTTCCTTTAATGGGCTCATAAATACAGTTGCTGGTTGTTTATTCTTTCATTAGCAGGATCTATGGTTTAACAGAAAAACATCCTGTGAATCTGCAAATATCTGTATTTCCTTTTGCAATAGTTATAGAAAATTTAGATTCAGATTAACTCTGGGCCAATATTCTTCAAGTTTGAGCTCATAATGCCACATGATGTCGTGAGTTTGGAAATGAGAATGGAGATGACATAATGTTTTCTCCTTGCTTTACTGTGAAGCAATCAGTCTGGAAGAGGGAAGCAGAAGAAATCAGGGAGAGGTTTATTGGGCTGTCTGAGACCCAGATGATGGGTGAGATCTGATTCTCCATCATATCTATCTATCTATCTATCTATCTATCTATCTATCTATCTATCTATCTATTTCTTTCTCTATTTATCATGCATGTTGCCACCTATCTTCCTTGTTTCTCTCTGTTACATAATTTTAAAGGAAGATAAATAACTCGTCATTCATTTTCATAAATATAGGTGTTTATAATTAATATTAATGAGTACATTTCCAAAATATGACATTTCCTTGTAAGCATTATGACACGTGCTGTGTGCGATTAAATGCCATGTTAATGAGAGGTGGTGCACATTTCACTTTGAAGGAAAGGTGAATTTATCCATTTCTGCATGGATGAGAAGGAAACTTACTCTCAGACAGACATTAATACATTAAGCCTCAGGGCCACCCTGTAAAGCAAAAGCTTCTGAGCTCTTTTACTCACTTTAAAGCTGAGTTCACCAATTGCTGTCCTTGAGGGTGAAAGGAAAGATAATAAAATTTGAAGAAAAGTGAAGTAAAGTTTGTCTGACTACTTCTTTAATTGAAGCTTTTGGTGTGTGAGCACTTCCTGTCACCATTATGTATATGTGCCCAGTAGCACAAGATCTGCTGCCCTTGTGTGCCTGGAAATTCTCTAGCTATGAAAGAAAAAGTACATCACATTTTAGGATAATCACTGACTTTTTCATTTTTAGCTTCCACCATTTCCTTTCTCCTTTGTGGCTTCTGGATTTCTGTGAAGAAGGTCCTTGCATAGCACATTAAAGCTTTGATATGAACTACTGCCTCGCTTCCCAAGAGCCAGGTGTCTCATTTCTCTTCTGGGAATGAAAGCAGAGCTATAGGCTCTCTTGTTGCATCATAGAATAGAATGGAATAATAGAATCATTAAGGTTGGAAAAGACCTCTAAGTTCATGGAGTTCATCACTAAACCATGTCCCCAGCTGTCACATCCACACACATTTTGAACACTTGCATGGATTTGACTCCACAACTTCCCTGAGTAGACAGGCCCACTGCCTGCCCATCCTTTCAGTGAAGAAATTTTTCCTAATATCTAACTTAAACCTTCCCTGGTGCAACTTCTGGCCATTTAAGCTTAAGAAGTGTAGATTTAGGTGAGCTATTAGGAAGAAATTATTTTCTGTAAGGGTGGTGAGACACTGGCACAGGTTTCCCAGAGACATTGTCGACTGCCCCTCCCTGTAGGTGTTCAAGGTCAGAATGAACGGGGCTCTGAGCAACCTGGTTTATGGGAAAGTGTCCCTGCCCAGGGAAGGGGGATGGAACGAGATGATTCTTAAGGTCCCTGAGAACTGAAACTATTCTCTGATTCTGTGATATGATTCCTCATTATTCATCTCCAATCATTATTTAGTACCTCCCAAAGTGTCCACCTTTAGGATGGTGGAGATATCATCCTACATCTCTCATAAATAGTGAGAAGTCCTCATACATTTCCTCATGTTCCCTGTGCAAGATCACATTCATACTAAGCTTAGTATGTGAGATCTCATATTCATGAATCACAGGAATGTGCTGGAAAACAAATTTCCCTAAATATAGTTATTTTGGAGTTTAAACTGTCACAACAGCTAGAGCAGTGAAAATCGCACTTTTTTCTTCTTTTCGTTTTGCAAAATTATTCACTTTCTGTAACTATTTTATAAATGCATTTTGAGAGGTCTAATTACATATCTGTCCATATCCATGTGTATTCTTGCAATTTACTGTTAATATATTCTCCTCAGTATATGCAGCATTCAATTCTGACAGTTTGTTATGTGCAAAGGTACATCCCAAAGAAGCGGCTATTTGCAGTGTTTCTTTTCTGAAAAGGGTGGCTCTTGTAATCTTCCCATGGGAGAGATTCCATTGTTGACCACTCATATAGTGACTTTGAACATTTGGATATTGGCACTCCCTCAATTTGGAGGCAGTCTAGGCATCTCTAAGAGCATTCAAGAAGGAATTTTTTTCATGTATGAAAAAAATCACGGAACAAACATAGTTTTCGAAACACTCTTGTTAGGGCTGTAGGGTAATAAACCATCAAGTGATCCTTTGGAGAATGACATCTGACATCTGATTAATTGATGGCACATGTTTCCCTGCCTGTTTTAAAACACTGTCATGCCACACTTCTATCTGTGTGGCTTTTGGGCAATCTGTTCATTAGATCACACCACCCCATACTGACCATGAAAGGCAAGACTTCTTTTTAAAAGCTAGCTGGTGTATTCAACGCCATTCTAGTGATACTGCATTTTCCAGCAGCAAGAACATCAGCAAATATCAGGTGTATAAGCTTTGTAAAATAACAAAATCCTTGCTTAGTGCTGGGATAATATCAGGCTAACAGATGTCATCATTACTGACAATCAAGAAAATTGAACCAGCGCTCAAGCATCTGTGTGAGGGTGGCATTACCTGACACAGAGAAAGCAAATTACCCTTCCATCATCAGGGAATCAATCCAAGGACTATGTCTTTGGATGTAATTTGCATAAGCTGCAACTTATAAAGGGCAAAGGAAAAAGATTGTTTTATTAGCGAAAGGCTGGGTGGTATTAATCTGAAAACTGAGGGGAATTCTTAAACACAGAGCATTAATATGGCAGAAAAAATCAGAATCAGCAGAAAGGTTATTTAGTGAAGAGAAAGGTTTGTCCTACAGCTGCAACTAAGTTAACTGGAGTTATTTTCTAGCAAATTATGATCTATGTCTTTACCAGGGGGTTTATTTTAACAAGGATGCTTTATAAAATGATGGTTAGAGTTGATCATTCTAACCTCAGTCTTTTGCTTGGTGGTTGCTGTGTAGTGTTTCTGCACCACGCTCAAAAAGCCAGACATCTAAACACCTCTGCTTGTAGGGGAAATACAAAGCTTATATCATCCTAGGGCTTTCTCTGAGGTTTTGTATTTCTTCCAAGATAAACAACTTTAAAATATCTTCATTGTCTTTCTTACCCTGTGCCATGCAGATGTGCCTCAGACTACTTAAGTGAGAAGAGCCATTTTTGCAGTTTCATGAAAACTCTCCAGATGATAAAGGTGTTTTGTATATCTTCATGAACTTGAAAGATTAAGAAGAACATTGCTTTCTTCATTTTTAACTCCAGTTACCCAAATCTATATTTAACCAATTTATCCTCACACTACAGTTTGTGCATGAAGTTTAAATGCAGGGCACTGTTGTTTGCTTGCACAAAGCCTGGAGGAATGCATCTAGGATTTGCTGGCAAATGCTTGAAGCTGCAGACACTTTCACTGCTTCTGGTAATCAACCGTGCTATGCAAAAGTTGTGTGCAATCAGTAATATGACTGTACCTGATTTAATCTTCCTGCAGAATCAAGAGCTCTTTAGTCACTGATATCGAGATCAGTCTCTTCCAATATGGCTAAGGCATCTCTGCCTAGGTTACACAGGTTTTCTGTATCCCTTTTCTGCAAACAGTATACATTTCTGTTGCATGTTTCAACAGGCAGAGTACAGAGCTACTGACCTGTTTTGTTTTACAGCTCACAGTAGTAGCATCTGCTTTCTCTCATCCCGATTACTTCTGTCTTTATACATACGAGAAAATAGATTTCCTTTTTTCCTTGTAGACTTCTATGGGTTCATGGAGACCTGCTTGCAGGCCTCCCACCCTATCAACCCTCTCCAAGTTACTGTGTTTTGAGTTTAGATATGCACTGCTTTGTAGGTATGGTTCACATAACACAGATCCAGCAGAGTCCTTCCAGAGTCATCTGCATTTGATGATGATGGTTTTTTACTGACATCTCTCTTGTCCATCTGCCATCCTGCGTTTAAACCATTTAATATGTGCAACATTGATATTTTGAAGAGTTAATTTTCCATCTGAAGTCAAAAACCGTAATAAATCTAAGTACATTATGAGCTGCACAAACATGATGAAATCAAATAGGAAAATTAAATTTGTTTCGGGGGCTGTTGTTATAAAACTGTATAGACTGGTATTAATTATAGTTCTACCTTTAATTTTCATTAATTGAATCCCAGATCAACTTTAGGATTTCTCTGCTGGAGAGTGAAACCAGATTAACTGCTCTGTAGTTACCTAGATTATCCCCTTTTCCCCTTTGAATATCACCAAGAAGTAAGTGTTACTCTGTACTAATGTATATTAAAATGTATTTTTAACAACCATCAGAATTCTTGGAAATTTCTTTCAGAACTCCTGTCTGTAAGTTTCTTCAGATTTAAGTTATCTGAAAACTTCAAATATTTAACCAATTGATTCCCCAGACTGCCTGAAGGCTGCTCTGTTCTTTGTCCAACATGACACCTAGCTCCTTTAGCGTATGAGTGGCTTTTCTCACCTCCACCTGGCCAGCCGCTCTCAGGAGACTTTTCTCTTTGGCTGTCTGCCTAGAAACATCAGTGGGATGCCAGCCAGTGGGTGAGCCAGGCAGCTGGGACTAGTGTAAGCTCCTTGGATGGTCCCCTAAGCAATCAGCTCTCTGGAAAGGAATTAGTCTATTTTTCAGGAGAGAAAACTTGCAACACAAAATTAAATGCTGATCAGCCCTAATTTTTCACTCAATACGAAATGTTTTTTTCTGGTCAGGTAACAGTACATTTCCTTCAAAAGGAGTCAGACAAAAAAAACCCCACAAAACTTTCCTTTCACACCAAGAGCATAAGTTGATAAAACATAATAAGCAGAAAAACTTAATCAAGAAGGGAAAGTGTCTGCAATTGTGACCCTCAGCAGAAGCTGTAAGATGTCAGATCCAGAGGGCCAGAACCCTGTCATTGACTTGCAGCATTATTTCACACATTACTTGAAATTTTTTCTACTTAATAGGCAATCTGTCAGGAGAAAAAAAAAATTGACATTTAAGCAATCTCTATTTTGTCTCCTAAATCCATTAGCAAGAAATAAAAGAAAATACTGGATTTCTGTAGGTAGCAATTTTGGATATAACTGAAAGAACAAACACAACAAGCAGCAGTCATCTAAAATGCACAGTTTCACTCGTATCAAGTGACTGGAATTCCTTTTGAATAACTTAAATAAATCCAGAATATTTTTGATCTGATTATATGCAATACATAAAATTTCTGGAGCATGTTAAAAAGCAAAACTCCAGTGTTTTTTTTCTGAATACATATTCATGCATTGTGTAAAGGAAGGAAACATCTTTAAATATATTTTGCAGCATTTCAAATGGTAAGAAATGAAATGCTACAATGCATGAACAGCAAAACAATAATCTCTCTACTGCTAAACTGTGAGTTATGATTGCAAAGCATGCAGATGATCCATCCAGTAGAATCTATGAGAAGTCCTGGCAGAGGACAGAGCTCTGAGCTTTACCTGAGGTGAGCTGTTGTGTTTTACTTTGTTCTGTTTGATGGAGAGAAAAAACCCAGACTCCAGAGAGTCAGTTCAACACTTTTGTTTACTTTTACTGAGTGAACATTGAGATGAAAGATTTCCCTGCCATGCAGTCATCTCTTATTGCCAGTTCAGAAGACAAGAATAAAACAAAGGGCAAAGCAAATGGCACAGATGAGAGCTGGCAGAGGAAGACAAATACCAAGAAAAGTAATAATAATAATGACGCCAAAAAAGGAATGGAGAATATAGGACCAGCTGAGCATGAATGAGAGAACAAAGAAAATAGGGTAATGGAAAAGAGAGAATTATTGGAACAAAGACAAACACTGGGATGTATTGAAAATTGTGCTCAAGTGATGCTTAAATTCACTTTATTGTTTTGAAGAACAGCTGTGTAATACTTCTGGGCCAGGTGCTGACAAACTTAATGCTATACCTGCCAGTGTGGGTTCATCTACAGAGATAAATGGAACAGATTCAGCTTCATTGTACTGTTATTGGTATATTTGTCCTTTGGGTAAAGGTAATATTTTTACATGTGTCTCATGTCTGTTGTAATTCTTAGATCTGCAACCAAATTTCTACATGTCACTGGGTGAATGGCATGACCTATTTCTATATATGGAGAACAAACACACACTTGAAAATATTCTTAAGCATCCTAATGAGTGTGGTTGGCTTTCTTTTTGTCTGTTTTTTCTTACTGTAGCTGCAGACCATACTGAGCGGATTAATATAGGGAATACTCAGCTCAGGCTTTCCTTGAGTGCATAGTGATATTTTGTTTTGGCCATTAGTGACATCCTCCAGTAAGTAGCTCAAGTGCTGTTTTCGTCAGTGATGCCTTGTTTATCTCAGGTTTGCTTCTTGCCCATTTATTTGTTGAACTGGTGCTTCCAGCCTCCTTCTGCCTTTGAAGGGAGGTTCTAAGCCCCAGTGAACTGGATGACATTCACTCTTGCTGATCCCATGCTGAATGCTGCCAATTTTTATGTCTCCATTTCTGTTACTGTGAAATTTGCTGAGCAGTTACGTGTATCTTTTTTAAGAGTCAGCTACATGGTGTGTGCCCAGCATGCAGAACAGACCTTTGATCAACTAGGCGAGTGATGAGCTGTGCACAATACTCTGCAGACACAGTCTCTCCATTATCCCAATTTTGTTAGATGATAAACCTCTAGTGTTTTAGTTTTGGTTTTATTTCTTCCGAGTTTTCTGTGTTATTTTGTGTGTGCAGGTGTGAACAATCCTTCAGTCCTAACATTAAAATCAGAGAGATTCAGAACCAAAATGTTAAGTTTATTAATTTAAATGTTGGCCAGTGAGATAGGGCAGAATGGCAAGGAAGAGAGAGCCATAGCTATAAGAATAATCATGTTTTGGAGAATTTGTGTGTCAGTAAGTCAAATGGTGAATTGAGCATAATCCCAAAAAGCATAATTCTCAAATTTCAGTGATGTACCTCATATGTCTCATGGGGGAAAAGACAAACAATAGGTCTGAATATCAAATAATTTGAGTGCCCAAATGGTGTGCCTTGTCACACAGTCAACTTTGTGTATTCTATGTAAATATAACTCAGGCCTCTCAAATTTCAGCTGTCCAACAGTGAAACAGCTCCTGTAGTACTTGAAGGGCAGTTGATCATGCAGCCAGAGAATCACAGGATATCTGTAGTTGGAAGTGGCCTCTGGTCTCAAACCAACCACACTGCTCAAAGCAAGACCAGGTAAGAGCAGTCTTCTCAGTGCTCTTTCTAGGTACAGTTTACACTTCTACAGGGATGGACTCTTCATTCTCACCTCTTTGGATCTTTTTCATAAATGTGACTATGCTCAAGAAGAGATGGGTTTTTTTTGTCCCCAATAGTTTATAAGTATTTAGGGTGTTGCAGCTTGTGTTCAGTGCCTTTTGTGGTATTGCTATGCTCCTCTGAGAAACAAGAGAAGCTCCATTGGTGCTACACCCTCTGAGTAAGTAGTTGTAACATGCTGCAATAACAGCAAAAAGGCTCTCCATAAACCTTCTCCAGGCTGAATAAACCCATCTCCTGCAGTTTCTCCTTTCTTTCATGTGTTCAAGCTTCCTGACTGTCTTCATGGCCCTGTGCTGGACTTTCTGGACTTGTATGTAGATATCAATTGGCTTCAGTGTTCCTGGGCACCCCTTATTAATTGGCATAGGCATGGGAATCTAATATGGAGCTAATGTCACCAAAATACCCAAGGTCATTGTGTGTTCTAGAAAAACATGTGGGTTGTAACTGGGAATGCATGTGAAAAATGATTCCAGAGAAATAATATCCTATACTCAAAATTACTGAAACTCCTGATAATCTCCCTCGGCTTTTGTCCCTTCATACTTCCTGCTGTGATAGACAAGGTCAGGTTACTCTTTCAGTGGATTTGGAAACAAGTATAGTGGTGTTATTTTCCAAAGCCTTATAATATTTTAATATTTCACTGGAAAAAGTGCATGTTTTCATAGCATCCAGTGTTCCATTCCAGGGTCAGCACGGAGCTCAGTCTTAATGTTGTGTTTCTCAGTATCATTTTAAGGGTTCCCAGTGAAGAGTGAATAATGTTCAATCAAATTGCAATGAGAATCAAACAATTGTTCTATTTGCACACAAAGGCAATGTTAGTTGTTGTCAGGGTGAGATCAGAGAAATGAGGTCACGGCTCCTCAGGCCATGCTTGGATGTTCTAAGCCAAAGTTCATCAACATGGATTGTTTCATCTGAGTTGCATTTATTGCAATGTCATTGCGATGTGCCAGAGGTCTCTGTGGCACCAATGTCGAGTTTATCCCACTAATGAGCAGCTAGTGGACTTCTGCTTTGTTTACTTTATCACAAATAACAGTGAAGAAATGTCAATACTGAAGTAAAAATGGAATGTTTTGTCACTCTATGTCTCGATTCCATTCTCAGTTTTATCATTGCAAACTGGGAGGAACTTAAATAACACCAAGTAACTATAAATAATCTGGTAGCATGATCTCTACACTTTTTATCCTGCTTGTGAGCTGTTTAGCTCAGCACATCCACTTTAGGAAGGAGAAGTCTTGAGATATCTGAGGGTGAGGTGGGATATAGCATTTTCTGCTTGACACATGACTGATCTGTCAAACATGACAAAACGTTAAAGAGAGGCAGATTCAAGATTTTCTTTTCAAGACCTTTTTTTTTTTTTTTATGGTCAGACAATCCAAGGCTGTTACTGATCTCTTTGCTTGTTTGTGAAGTAGGTTATGTGACTGTAGATGAGACAGTGATGAGGACAACCATGGTTTCTTGACAGGGAAAATCAACAGGTGAATTATGGAAGTAACTTTTTATGAGACTGAGAGTTAGAGTGGGGCGAACTCATTTCAGGAATGCTTTGGCATTTTTGTAATGCTGATGATTGTATTCCAGTGCCTAGACTGTTTCCTGGAAAGTTTTTTATAGTCGCAGCCTTTTTGACTAATATGGAATCTTATGCAATTGCACTGTGTCCCCAGTTCTGGACCCTGACTGAGATCAGCAAGATTTCCTTCCAAAGGCATAACAGAAGAACTGACTTGTCTGTCACTGTGGTTGTCCAGGAAAATAGGATGCAGATCTCTTTGGGGCATCTCCTTGGAAAGCACAGAGTCAATGTAAGAAGAACCTGGACAGGAGGACTTTGCAATGCATTAGGACATAATCTAAACAAAAAATAAATTCTTAAAACATGGATCTAAATGATGTATCTACACATGTTGCATGGAATGTATGTGGTAAAAAAAGGGGGAAATAGCCAGAACCTTCTCCCCCACTTTTTTTTTTACTATGGGTACCTAAACCCTAGGCCATATCCTTCAGATAACATTAATTCTTCCTGTATTTCCCCTCATAGTGCAGGTTTGTTAGAGCTGTAGGAGAGCAATTTCGTTACATACAATTTGGGGGGCAAGAGTTGCCCTCCAAGGCCATCTGCAAACTGCTTAAATTAAGAAAGGTTAATCCATTTATAGAAATGTGAAATGGAAGCATAATTTTAATGTAGTCTGTGATATGAAGCAAGTGAGCCTAGATCTTGAGCTTTGCTGTTACCTAGAAGAAATAAGTTCAGCAAAACCTGAAATCCAATTTCCATATATATTGCTGGTCTTATCACTGTTTTGTCTAAAATGTTAAAGTAATCTTAATTATCTGAATGACAATCAAAAATAAAAGTCAGCACTGTGCTCTGTCTCATTATAATTCAGGATTGGGATAATGTTGCTTTGGAAAAACCTCATGTGTATGCCATAAATTATACTTGGAAGAGTCAAATAAATTACTTTCCCAGCCAAATTATTTCCTTATGCAAAATGGAAGCACTGGAAAACTTTGCTTCTAATGGGTACATTTTGTGTTGATCTTTGAAAAGCAGTAATTAATATAAGTGAATAAACATAGTTCTTTTTTTTCCTCCTAAAATACTGTCTAGGAATTGATGCATGTGGTTTGCATATGCAAAAATCCTTCCTAGCTTTGTCATGATCCGATTATTAGGTTCTTAGAAATACCTCTGCCCGAATTAAGGTGCAAACGAGACCATATGCCAGTCAATAGTATGGGTTTTATTTGATAGTAAATAAGAGAGAGAGAGAGAGAAAGAGAAGAGAAAGGGAGGAAAAGGAAAAAAAAAGGCTGAGGGGACAGAGAAGTGACAGAGGCAGAATAAAAGAGTATCACCACTCCGTGGGTCCCACTGGCATCCTGATGATTCTCTCCTGCCGGTCTTCTTGATGGTGAAGGTCCCCCAGCAAGCACAGAGTGCCCTGGGTTAATATACCCTCAAGCCAGGGGGTGATGTCTAGGCATGTCCCTGGAGTTTGCCATTGTCTCTTGCAACAGACTTTGGATCTGTTGCATCACATGTGGTCCTGTAGTGCAAGGCATCCGGGGGGGCACCTTGGGGGGTCTTTGATGGTCTCAGCTGCCTCTCACGTGAAAGTCCCGTGGATTTTGGCCTGTGGGGTTGGGTTTCACACAGCTGGGCCAGTTTGTATAGTTGAGGATGGATGTTCAGTACCTCTGGCCAGAGGTTATGCCACACACCCAAAAGTTTGTAAGCCTGGCTTCTGTGATCTGTGTTCCCCCCCATCCCAAACTCAGCCGGGCATGATTCTCTCAGCGCAGCTGGTGGCTTTGGCTTTTTGGAGATGCATACCTTTTCCCCCAGCCTTGTTTGTTTCAGGTGATTGAACAAAAGGGTTTTCCCTTTATCTAATCAGCAGCTTGACTTTCAGTCCAAAGTCCCAGTCTTCAGGGAGGCATCTCTGGTTGTTGCCTTTTGTAATATCAATGTTTGAGGCATGAATTATTTTCAGTCTCTGACAAGCTTCCACCATTTGATTTTGAGCACTTCCTTCGGCTGCTCATATGCATCAGTTTCCCTGTGATGAAAGAAGCTATTGCATTAAATTGTGAACATGCGAGGTTAGTAAGTATACTGAACTAAGCTTTCTATCATTCTCTGTGGTGAGGTGGCAAATGTTATAAAACCTCTTATAACATATTTTTGCATTCCTAAGAATTTTGAATTTTGCCTGTCCCAGTTTCTCAAATGCAGAAGGTAGACATATGTCTGGTGAAATACCTGCTCTCAATTTACACATTGCTTTTCTCTCTGTATTGATTGTTTATGTTTATGTATATGTTTACGCATTTGCATGACAAGCAAAGTCCCATGCCCTAGACTGCAGACATGCAAAGGATGAGAGTTGGTCCTTGTGTTTAAGCTTTTCGACCATAGACAAAGGATGAGAGAAAGGAATATCTGTATTTTCTCTCTGTAGACAGAGACTTCTGCCTACAGCAAAAATAAAAATCAAGCCCAGACCATGAATCCAGTCCTTCACCCCAGGACTATGCTTCCACCCTCTCTCTATGCATGAGGCTCATTTCCATATTTCATCACATTAATGATTGTTTCCCACAGTTGCATGCTGATTATCCTGCCAGTTAAACAGAGAATCCTGGTATATATCATCTGCAAAGAAATTAAACCGCCTACACTCTTGACAATAGTTTGTTGTATTTACATTACCTTTCTGATATCCAGCTGCACCTGGATCAAATAACACCCTATTTAAATTGAATGACAATATTTTCTTAAGACCTATGAGGCTATTACTAGGGACTTTAAATGAGTCAATCCAGTTTCTTCTATAATTCTGTAATAGCAAACTACTTTCCAGAGGTTTCCTGTCATTTTTTCACTCATTTAGAAGGGAAAACCTGCAGGAAGACTAAGTTACAGATGAACATTAATTAGGGTGAAGCAGCAGGGCTACATAAATTATGAAGGAGGTTCTTTTTTCTGAGTTACAGATTGATTCCTTTTGTAATCAAATTCCATTTTCAGTGCAGCTTCCTTTTAAAATGAGGTGGGCAGAGAGGAGATAAGTGGCTGGCAAAACACAGTACCCGCTGTTTCACATTCTTTTTAAGAGGTTGCCTAGAATGACATAACTCAGAATAAAAAAAAAAAACAAAAAAAATAACAGAAAATAGGTCGGAGGTTCTCAGTACCAATTAATTTCGCATTCAAAAGAGAATAGAGATGGTTAAACTTTTAAGGCAAATTGAAACAGTTCAGAAATGTGAATAAAATATTATCTTGGAAAGATAATAGGAATAATAGCATTTTTCATTTTTCTTTGAACTTCTTTATGCCATCGTTCTAAATGGGACCTTATAAACATCAGATATGTAACACTCTCAAACTCTCATGGAACTGCCAGACTATTTCAATTATAACCTGTTTAGGAATGCAAACTGTTTTGTTTTTCAACAGTCAAATGACCATCACTGTACATCCTTCTGCAATTATTCTTACCAATTTCCCTTACTGAGGGCCACATATGTGCCCGTCATGTGTGGTATTGCTCCACACTGCTGAAATGCAGCCACCTCCAGGCCGATTTGGTTCTTATTGGTGCTTAAAAACAGAGGGACCAACTTCCTGACATGGTTCTGGAAATTTAGACCAGATTATTTTCAGGATGCTCTTTTGTTCCAGAAGTTTGCTTGCTGGTGGGATTTTCCATCTACCTCTTATATGTATGGGGACAGACTACTAGCATCTCAACAGAAGAGCAGGAGACAGGGGACTGAGCTGATGCATCCCATCCCTTCCCTGAATACAAGGGCTCATTCTCCACCTCATGACCCAATGCAAGTGTGCTCTCCTAGTCATTCGATTACAGAGAAGGGCACTCTCTAGAGAAAAAGAGTTTGTTCAGTCTATCTCTCCTCCTGCCTAACTCAGCGTTAAGTGCCTACTGTGAAGCTTGAGTTCAAGACAAGAGTCATTGATTCAAACTTTTTTCTACAGGGAACTATACCTGTAGTGTTGGTGGGAAGAAGTAGTCTTGGTGCTTATGTGGCATTCATCTTATAAACAGCACCCTAAATCAATGGCTCTGGGTAAAGGATACCAGGAAGATCTCATCTTTTTCTTGAACTTAGGTGCTTTAGGGGATGCTAAATTTTACTTTTATTATGGTTAGCATAAATAGGGTCTTGAGTCTAAGTGTGACACCTGAATGGAGATGAACATTACTAACACACTCCAGCAGAAGTGTAGGAAGTTTCCAGAGGTGGAGGCTTTATGGCATAGGACACAGCAGCTCAGATTTTCTCTATAACCTTAAGCACATCCATTTTTCTCTCTTTTACTATTTACTAATCATAACAGCATGGGTATGACAAGTCTATGCATTTAAGGAGTCTTTCCAGATTTTTTGGAGCATGTTTCATTCACAGGTATTCCTCCACCTCATTCTTCCTTTTTCTGTCAGACTTTTCCAGTTATGAGCAGTGTCAAGCTGTCAAGGCAAAATCAGTTTGTCCTCTAACAGCCAATCTTTACTGAATATTTCTATAATACATCTATAATACAAAGCTTATATACATATATATGCATATATATATACATATATATGCATATATATATATATACATACATACATATACATATATCATTCAAAAGTGAGCCATATAGCTCCCACTAAAAAGACCCAATGCCTCAAACACTGCCAGTCTTGGGGTATTGACCACCTCTCTAGGACGCCTGTTGCAGTGTTTGACCACCCTCTTGATTAAAAAATGCTTCCCAAAGTCCAGTCTGAACCTTTCTTTGCAGCTTTGAACCATTCCCACCTCTCAGCACCTCACTTCCCATGTCCTCACCTCAGAAAGCTGTAGGGGGAAATGAGGTTGCCCCTCAGCCTCCCTTTCACCAAACTAGACAAACCCAGAGTCCTCAACCGCTCCTCATAGGACATTCCTTCCAGCTTTGTCACCAGCTTTGTTGCCCTTCTCTGGACACATTCAAGGACCATCACATTGTTCTTAAGCTGTGGAACCCAGAATTGCACGTCTTGCTCCAGATGAGGCCTGAATGCTGAAAACAGTGGGACAATCCTCTCTTCTGCCTGGATGGTGATGCCATGTTGGATACCCCTGTGTTGGATGGGGTATCCCCCTCTTGGCTGCCAGAACACACTACTGGATAGTGTCGAACCCCTGCACTCCCAGATCCCTCTCTGCAGGGCTGTTCCCCAGCCAGTCCTCTCTCTGTTTACACTTGTGGACAGCGTTATTCCATCCCAAGTGCAGAATCTAGCACTGGGACTTGTTAAATGTTGTCCCATTAACTATTGTCCAGGACTCCAATCTATCTAGATCCTTCTTCAATGCCTTATTTCTTGAGAGAATCAACAGCATATCTCAGTTTAGTGCTACAAAAAAACTTGTTGATAGCAGTATTGAACAGGACTGGCCCTGGGATTAAACCCTGAGAACACCAGTAATGTTTTCACCTACTTCCATGGCTGATGTTTTGCCTTATGTGTTGTGATTCTAAGAACACCTTTCCTACTTTGTCTAAGAAGAGTGAGGCTGTCACTGGAATACTTTGAAAGGACAGATTTTACAGAGGAGAGGCAGAAGTAAGAGATTCCAGTCAGACCTGGATGTCTCTTTTTCTCCTCTAAGGCATAAGAGAGCAGGAGGGAGTGCATAGAGCTGCTGTTGCCAGCCCAGCCTTATGAATCACTTGAAATGTGAGTGAGTTTCAGCAGCCTGGGGGCATTGATGGCTTGTAAAGGGAAGTGGTTGGAGACAGGCATGACAAAGATAGGAGGTGGAAAAAAGGGAAAAGTCAGGAAAAACTCCTCTAATAAAATAGGCATCTCTGTTTAAGCCAACTACTCAAGGCTTCTGTTACAACCTATGGAGAAAAATAGCATTTTTTGTGTCCTCATCCACAGAGCTTGCATTTCTTTCCTTCTTGCCTCAGGGAGTCCCTGACAGGTTATATACCCTACTTCCACAGTGATATTTCCTCCATTGCTCTTTAGTCTGGAAATGAATTTTTTCATCCATTGCTCCAGGAATATTTACTAGCACTGAATCTGAAATTAAACCAGGATAGGAAAAAATGGCTATGAAAATAGGTTTTGGGTAGAAAGGATAGTCCTCTTCTTTCCAGTTGATGGACCGCCTTCTCTTTGTTTAGTTATCCAACTTCTAAATAAATGAAAAGGGCTTTTGAGTAACTTTGTCCTGGGCCACATTCTCTGTGAGGCAAGTTGGTAAATAAACTTGCTTTCATGTTTTGTTTTTGTTTTTTCCATACTGGTACATAAGTAGATAAACCCAAATTTTCAAATGTGTGAGTCCACAAAAACATGCGCTTATGAAACTTACAAATATTGGGTAATTTTTGTTCATTCTTTTATTAGCCTCACTATCATAGCAATAGTCAGTAGCCACATCTATGCTAGTAAATTAAATAATGCCAGGATATGCTCCTATGTCCTGGACCTCAGCCATCTCTTCAGTTGTGAGCGTTATCCCGGGCATAGTTTTGACTGGAGGCACTCAGTGTTCGGTCAAATGCCTCCCAAGCCAAGTTGGAAAGCTACGGGTGATGATTCTCAACAGCCACTGTGACTATGGACGTGCTGCACTAGAGACTGAGAGAGTTTGAAAGGATGGATAAAAGATGTACTGTGCCAGCTGGCTTCAGTGCTAGGCAACAATTCTGTAATATTTTGTTCACCAATGCAGACACAGCCTGTGAGTGTTACCAGTCAACAGAGGACTACCATTAACTTGCATGGTGAAGAACTGGGTTTTGGTGCTGAAAGGCATGATGTCACATCACTTTCCTGTAAGGAATTACTACAGTGATGTAGGGTTGATATTTATCTACCTAGCCAGGTAGAAACAAGCATGAAAGATCTGTCCCTGACACTTTATTTACCCTCTGAATGTATATCACAAAATCATTATAGACTCTTAGGATGGCTTGGGTTCGACACTGAAGACCATTTGGTTCCAATCCCCCTGCCATGGGCAGGGACACCTTCTGTTAGACTAGGTTGCTCAGACCCCCATACAACCTGGAGTTGAACACTTCCAGGGATGAGGCATCCATTCACCACTCTCACAGTAAAGAATTTATTCCTAAATACAATCTACTGTACATTATCTATCTATATGGGGTATACATGAGCACTAGATTTAACACACAATGGGCTTCTTAGACTGAGTAGATTGTAAACTACCTTTATTCCTTCTTGCACATTCAAGATCTAACATGCAGTAACATGTGAGCTACAGCAATGATCTGCATGTATATAATGGACACATCTGGGATTTCTGAATGGCCGCCAATCTGGTACAAATCCTAAGTCATTAGCTTTCACCTGCCAAAATGTCTAGTCTATAAAACCAGGGTCTGAAGAATGTACTAGTGCAATCCCTGAAAATACACATTAAATTCACTTGCTTGATCCTACATTTCTGCTGAAGAATCTTACAAAATTGTCCAGGTGAGATAGTAGTGACTTATCAGAGACAGCATTGAGTATTTGCTAGATGAAAAGGTGAATGGGCACATTCCTGTAGGTTAACAAGGACTTAATTACATGCAGATTTTCCAATTTGGACTGGAATTAATTCAGAAGCAAACTTTGGGACTGGCACTGGTCTTTAATGCAGTCTAAAAAAGTAATGTTATTAACTTGGTAATTTATTCAGACTGAGGGAAACAGAAGTCAATGAACTTCATCTCACAGATTTTAATGTCTCATCCCATTTCAGAACAGCATCATATTTCAGAAGTGAAAGTGATGTAGGGATGTCTGGAATACAGTATAAACCAGCTAACTGTTTTTCCACAAATGAAGGCTCTCATCATCTATTAAAAAAATTCATCAGTATTTAAGGACTCCCTCTCTGCCCTTTGCCTCCCAAGACAGAGAGGCCAAATTAATTTACAAAATGCTGAAGTCCTAAAATTTAATTATATCATTACTATTCAATTGCAGTATGCTGTTGGACAGAGAATCATGTAGTGAATAAAGTTCTTTTATGCCATCCTGACCCAGCCGAATGCTTTAAATAGCTTACTACTTCTTCCCACTTTGGAGAAAATAAACATAGCTTTCATTCAAAAGAAGCACTTCAATCTGTGTCAGTAATTTGCATTGATATCAACAGTTTGTAAGGTAATATTGGTCACATTCTTAACTGCTTACCTGTGTCTTAAAATATTTGCTTAAATGCTTTGATGAGATGAAATCTTCTGGGCCCTGAGGGCACTGTGAGTCCTTACCATCCCAGCCTACCTTCCCTAGACACCCTGTCCATGGCCAAGGACCCTGTTTCAGATCAGCACAGGATCAGTTCTTGCCTAATGATGCTGCAGGATGCTGGTTTGTAGCCCTACCACAGTCCTGCCCTGCATGGCCCAGGACCACAGGCTGATAACTGGACCTGTCCTCATCCTCATTCTATCTGTGGCCCTGCTGAAGAAAGGAGAGAGGAAAACTTTCAATATAACTTCTTTCACAGTGACTCTAAAAATTGCCAGTATATAATCCATTCATATGGGACCTGAATATCTGATCTCTATTTTCAATATTATGTATTTGAAGCAGGTTTTTTTTTTAGGTTAGACCAAGTGATTTATACCTCTTTGTAATTAGATGTGGCAATAAGAATAATATTTCACATTGTACTGGAATGTTCTTTTAAACTTGGTCATGTAATCTTAAAAAGCTTAATAGATATGGTGATTGGTATCTTAATTCAATTGTTACTTGACTTGCAGGCAACTTTTTGATTTGCTTGAATAAATGGCTGAGTTGTCTGGGACATAATTGTCTTCTGCAAGAGCTTTCTGTGAATATATTTTTAATTTCTAAGTAGTTCAGTTTCTGCCCTGGCTATTCAGACACTTTTTCCTTTTCCTAATAACATTAATGCTGGTAATGCTAACTGAGTAATACTGCAGAATAAATCATAAATTCAACATGTATATTGTAATTTTCAGAGCTCTTCCTGTACTGTCAGTCTCATAAATCCCCATTTTAAAAGGGAATTATTATCCATATTTTCCATCACAGAAATGAAATGCCACATTTTCTCATTCCATTTTTAGTTGTTTCCAGGCAGATGCTTGGGAATCTCTATAGCATCTGTCATTTCTCTGTTGCTCTTCTGTACACTGAAGTCATGGCTGAACTCTGAAAACTACCAACACCAAGCTTTGGTTCTTTGACTATGTTTATTCTGCTAAGAAAAATGTGTGTGAGACCACTTTTCTCTCTGTGAGACCATCTGGCATAGAATGATCAATGTCTATGTGAATAAATTATCTTGGACTCCAAATGGGGGCAATCTGTCTGTAGGATCAAGAATGGTCTCTGGTTTATACTATCACTGTGCCAGACAAATGTCCTGGATGATGCAAGTTGCCCTTTTCCAAAATTAATGCCGTGGACTGTTCTATTCAAAAACATTGTCATATTTAGCAACAGTCTGATCTTTTGTGTCTGCAGCTCTGAGTGCTCATCAAACCATACACCCAGACACCACACTGTTCTTCAGCAATGATGTGATTACATATGAAACATTTTTCCACGTAGCAGAGGTCAACCTGCATACTGACATGCAAAGTGTTGGTGTTCTATTTTGATGTTCACTCCAGTCAAGAAGTTGATCATCACCCCTGAAAGTTATCTCTAGTGAAGACCCTGTAGATGTGGGTGTTGGGAAGAAAGGGTTAAAACTGGAAGATTTGGTGAGGAGGAAAAATAGTTGTTTTCTCTCAAGATGACCTTGCAACTGGGGGATGCTAAGAATATTCCATATGGGAAACTTCACATATTGTGCTTGTTTTGTGTTACTTTCTGTCTGTCCTGGGAAGTGGAATTTCTGTAGAAGAGAACAGAATGCTGTCAAAGACTTACAAGGTATCCTTCACAGACAGGCTTGTCTCCTGCTGGGAGAAAGAGAGACAAGAACCTTGGAGGTTATAGAAAGCACAGCATTGTGAAGTCTGTGCATATATCAGGCCCTTTGACATGATGAAGCTGGGAATGGGCTTGTGTGTTTTGTGGCCTTGCTAAGATTGGACTAAGCTTAGCAGTGTATGCATCCCTGCTTGTTTTTTGGAATCCTCCAGCCAGTGAGGTAATGGAATAAGTTTAGTGTTTGCTCTTCAGCTGTGGGTTGTGGTTGCCTTGGTTAATTGCATCCGTGAATTCATGCAATAGGGCATAGAGTTTTAATACCAAGAGGTTTGCCAATGTTGGCAAGGACAGCAGGGAAAATATTCAGCATTTTTCTATATCTGGGTGGAGACCATTCAGAAAGTCTTCGTAAAAACAGTTTTCTGTGTGCTCTGATACCTGCACATGTCAGTGAAAACTGTGATGAAGTCTGTGCCTTGTACTGTGGTTTTGAGGAATTGTCTTCCCTTACATCCTGTGAACAGGGAAAGGGCTGAAGGTACTGTAGCAACTTACAGTTCCCCAGATTCCAATTGCCTAATTATGGTAGCATTCTATTTTAAAAAGGAGAACCAGACAGTGGACTTCTAGAAAAATATTGTTTGGGGGTCAGGGATACCAGGGCATGGCAGGAAAATGCCTTTGAGATAAGATGCTGTTAGATGTAGCACACCTCAGGAGATGAGCTACAGCACTGGACATTGGGACACCTTGGAGCAAGGGCTAAATACTTCTGCAGATTTGCACTTGGTGTTTCTCAGCTGATGTTTACAGTATTCTTCAGAGGATGATCTGAGGGGCTGACAATGTAGATAACCTGGGAATTTAGTTCCAAAGGCACTGCCAAGCATAGCCACCAAGGCACTGGAAATACAATGGAGTGTGTAATGATGACAGTCTATATCTGAAGGAAGAATCATACCCTTGTGTTATTAACAAAGAGAGAAAAGAAATGGAGGCTGTTTTCTGAATGTAAAAGTAGAAAGTATTTATATATGATTATGTTCAGTTGATCAGGTAACGTTTTCTTTCTTTCCTTTACTTCTATCTGGTTTGGCTGTCTGTGTACGTAAACATTTTTATCAGAGAGATCTGGAATGATATCTCACTGTAATATACATACAAAGATAATGAGACACCTTGTGCTGAAAGGAATAAATCATGGAAGGTTTGGTTTGCAAAGCTGCAGATCCCAATCTATTCGTGTGTGCTATAATAACTCCCCTCCGTCACGGGCATCTCACCAAGAAGCTACTCAACTTATTTTATTCAGCAACGCACTGGACGTTGTTGGGATAGAGTTCACTTTCTTCAGCAGATTGGATGGTACTGTGTTTTAGATTTTTGACCAAAACAGTACTGATAACATAATAATATTCTACCTATTGCTGAACTGTGTTTTCACTCAGTCAAGGACTTCTCTATTTCTCATTCTGTCCTCTTCCCTTCTCCTCAGTGAACACAATTGGGGTTGTGCAATGTGTTGACAAACCAGGCACACGATCCAAATTAGCCAAGAAGATAGTCTATGCCATATAACATTATGCTGAGCAATAAAAAGGGAAAAGAGAGAGATTTAGGAGTTAGGTGCGTTGGGTTTTTCTTTTGTTTGGGAGCTGGCTGGTCATTGGCCTACCCATGAGAGGTGGTAAGTGATTGCCTTTGCATTGCTTGTTTTGTTTTATTTTATTTGTCTCTTCTTCCATGTAACCTTCACCCTGGAGCTTTTCTGCTTTTATTCTCCCTTTCCCCCCAGCCCACTGGAGTGAGGGAGGGGGATGAGCGAACTGCTGTGTAGTGCTTAGCTGCCTACCTTTGGGAACACACAACAAGCAACTAAACAATACTTTTGATTGCAGAAACTGTTTGCAATTGCAATTGCAAAGCAGAGTGCACATTACTTACTCTCATCTAGTCTTGTGCTTTGCTGTGAGCTCAACAAGATAAAGCTTCTTCTTGAGGTACAGGAATTCATGCGTTCTTCTCTGGGGACGGAGAGATATGTCTGCATTGGACACTGAACAAGCTCATTTAGGAACTCAAGCCAGATAATGATGATAGGATGGAATTTCTCAGCAGGACTAATTAGCCTGGACAAAGCAGTTTCTGTGCTGTGCTTCCAGCACCCTGATACTGTGTGGTTGGTTGTATAAACATCATTCTCCCTGCATCCCACCTGACCTTCAGGCATCTCAGTTTTCTTATATCTTCACTTTCCTTGTATGCTTGGAGCCTGATTTCCATAAAGCTCCTCATATCTTTGTGTCAAGACCTGGTTATGACCTTTTCTTTCTATCTCTGTTTTTTGGTTTTTTTTTAATCACATTATTTCCCAGTGAGAAAATTCAGGATATGTCTGAGTGATGGTAATGTGCTCAGTCTTTACAATATGTAAGCAGTGCTCTGCATGACATGGCTTGTTGTGGGGTGAGAAAATGAATCATTCTATTCTCATCTGACACCCCATCATAGGGGTACAATGCTGAAATTCCTACCTTACAGATGCCTATGTTACAGATGCTGCATATATGTATTGGAAGAAACTGGAATCTTCATACCAAATTAAAATAAAGGGCAAGGCCCATTTCCCACTCCTCATTAGCAGAAGAGCACAAATAGGTATGTACCATCTCTTCACCTTTATACTCATAACTAAGCTGTGGAATTTTTTCATCACAGAATTAACTTCACCTAATCTCAGGCATCTAAATGTCAGACAACTAATCTAACTATTCTAACTTTAGATGCCTTAAACTTAGGCGAGATGAATCTCAATTAAAATAAAATTTGCTGTTCAGTTACAGTGTTTTTTTATGGTATCAACACCATGACTTATTCAAGCTGTGGATAGATTTTACCTACGGCTATACACAGCAGTATTGAAATCTCCAGTCATTCTCAGGTGGAGCCAGTGCTAGTGATGTACAGATTTTAGAGAGAATCAGTTGAGGCTGATATGCCTTCAATACTTGAATCATTGAATTTGTCTTTCTATGGCTCAGCTGTCAATTCGTAAATTCCTTATTTAGGTACTTTAATGAAAGCAGCCCGATTTATTGATCCCATCTGTAAATGTTGCTTAAAATGCATTGTTTCTGTGATAGAATAACAGATGTTAATTAAAATTATTAAGTAATCTCCCTCCTGGAATTTGTGATTTTAAGTACTTGGGATGTGCTGACCTCATATTTCTACAAGCATTTATAACATGCACAGAAACGCACACACCTGCTTGTTCCTATTATTATTTTCATTTAGAGAAAAACAGATTATCCCATGACTGAGGCTGAATGTTTCATTATTTTGATTATTACAGCAGGATCAGCCATGTAGACAAACACTGTGAAACCATTCATTAATCTTCCAGGTTGCTCCAACTGAGTTTTAAAGATTTTTATTTTTAATCAGTCCTTGTGCTTTGATATTGTGCCTCCCTCATGCAAAGATTTTATGCAATTCTGAAAGTCTCTTTACCCTGTAAAAAGGAGTTTGCAAGGTTTCTTACTAAAAAATTATCATTTTCTGGTAAACAGCGTATAAATCCACTAAGTGGAGAGGTGCAAGTGTATCAAAATGTAAGAGTTTATTTGACTCAACTTCTTTATGCTGCAAAGTGACTAGAAATATTCTTCATGGCCTATGGACATTTCTAGAATAAAATTCACACAATCTTCCGGCACACACACAAAATAAACAGTTTTATTGTCTATGGACATGTCTGTTTCACTGAGTGAAAATTCCGAATGACTGTTCAGATCTAGATAGCTACCTTGAATGCCAACTACTATGATCTCTGAAACACTTCATAGATTAGTTTTGTTGAGAGAGCTGAGTGTTTCATGTCAATGAATTAAAGAGAAAAATAAGGTACTTTCAAGTGGTTATAATGTGTAAGCAACTAAACACGAAATCCTAGAAGGATCCTGTGAAGAAAAGTAGTGTTTGCAAGAATAATTGTGCTAAAGAAGTGACTTTTGTCTTGGATACAACTTTACACTATGTGAAACTCAGTGTCCACTCAGTCAAAAATACTGTTAAAATTGGAGAGGATGGAGAAGAAACGTGAAACTTATTCAAGTACTGAAGGAAAAAGACTTATGGGAGAAGTTAACTGTTTCTGCATGTCAGAATGATAGAAGGGTATGATTATGGTATTTAGGAATAAAATACTAACTAGCTTATTAAGAACCTAGGTTGTAATATGAAATCAGGTGGACTTAAATGAGAAACTAGGAGGAAATAAAGTTGGAACAGAGTAGGAGGGAGGAGTGGTACTTTATGGAAATAAAGCTCTCCACATATCTTTGGATTAAGTCTGGATATATTGCCAAAAGTTAATATACTAGACAAAAATTTCTGTGATCCATGGAGGGTTAAATCTATAACATACAGGAGATCAGACTAGTTATTCTGATGATTGCTGGGATCTCAACCTCTGTGAACTGCTGAACTCTAATAGTGGTACTATGATTTTTCATAGATATAGGGCAGCTTTATAGACAGAGCTAGGTTAGAAAGTACCAATATTTTCTATGTGAACAATTGAAAATATACAGTACTCTTCAAGAGTTTTAGTGTATTTTTAGTCAAGGTGAAGTTTCTGCTGGCAACAGATATCGCTGTGAAACTCCTGAGACTTGTGTTGGATTTATATAAAAGTTCAATGGTTAAGGCTTTCCTAGTATTACCTAAAAAATACCTGCCAGAAGCAAAGATTGAATGAAGTCGGGCCAGGACAAATTTTAACTGTGTGTTGATACCAGCATCTTTCCTTTTCCTACAGTCCCACCTCTAATGCATTTATGTTGCTTGACACATACTCATTGCTTGATGCCAGTTCACTCTGTGCTCTGAAAAGACCCTGTATAAGAACTTTGTGAGAACTTTGTTAGGGACTGTCTCACATGCTAGAAGACAAATTATTGCACAAACCCTAGCAAAGGTTTTCCAAATTAGCTGACGCAAGCCACTTAAGGACCCTTGTTTATTAGAAACAGTACTGTCCCTTTAGGGAGAATAACTGTTCTGGTAGGGACAATTATGCTCTGTAGTAAATTCACATTGAATGTTCTCTGGTCCAAGGAATGCTTTGTAGGATATGCATATGTACACATCCTTGTTCACGGACATGGAATTTATAACCAAACCATAGGATGCATCTCACCCTCTGTGGTGCCCACCTGTGTTGTTTATTGGGAGAATTTAAATGACTGTTTCATACTAAGTAATTACTATAAGAGGATGGATGGAATGCATCTTATTTGGTTAATCTTTAAACACTTACTTGGTTAATTGTAATGCAGATGCTTCCTCCGCTGTGTAAAGGGAAACAATCAAGTTTTCTGCACTGGACTTTGTATCATTTCTAATCAGCTATTCAGCTCAGATACTGACATGCATCACATTAAGGGAACAATAGGCACATGGAAGAGCCAGAAAAAATAATGGAATTTAAAATTCCAGAATACAGAGTATGACAAAGCTGTGAACAAAAAGAAGCAGCAAGAAAAGGATGACTATGAGCTGAGAATTGCAATATATCTGTGAGGCAAGAAATTGTATTGGTATTTAGAGCTGATAAAGAACAAATTACATTAACAAAGACTCAAAGTGATAAATAAAGTCAGATTATTCTTGGACAGAGTCGCACATTATATAGCAGTGAGACAAAATAGATCAAGAAATGCTGATTTAAAAAAAAAAGGAACTTTGAAAGGGTAGAGGAATTTTCATCATGGAAAGATTTAATTACACTCATATTGATCAGTATCACAACTCTGAATAAACTTCCCCTACACAAGTTCTGAACACTGTGCTCTTTAGGGAATGAGTCCTCTTATGCATCTTTTCAAATAGGCTGCAGCATATGTGCCCAGTTGCCTTTTTGATCTCACAAGATATGAGTCAAATAAATGACTTACATTGGGAGGACTGGTTCTTTGGCTGGGCTACAGAACTGAGGGAAGTAACGATTCTTCTGGAGATCGTAATAATGTTATTGTAATTAAATGTCCTTTATAATGTAGAAAATTGCTGGCATTGCTCAATTGCCCAGTGTTACTGATTGGATCTTGTGGGACAGTAGGTGATTATAATCATGAAGTAGAATCTCCATAATGAACATTCATATCATACCCTGGTATGATATACTTGATTTACTGCTCATTTCCTCCTCCTAAATTTCTTACATTGAAGATTTTTAGCTGCTGTCAAGGAACAATGGGAAGACTGCAAAGTTTTCTCTTCCTGAAAAGAAATACTTGTATTGATTTTCTAGATCTTGATGTATGGGTAAAAGCAACTCTAATAAAATAATAAATATTTATTCATGCTTACTGAAAAAAATAAGAATGAAACAGAACTCAAATTCTGTAACAGTTATCTTGCAGCAAAGCAGAAACCCTCCTGCAAGGACTGAATGCATTTCTCAAGTTGATGTCATCCTTGGCTTTCAGAGATATCACTGAAAGGGAGCATAAAATACATAGGATCATGCTGCATAAATTCACACAAGAATTTTGAAAAGAAGATTTTAAAAGCTGTGCTTTCTCATTTTTAAAAAATTTTTAAAATTTTTTTTCTTAATAGAAAGCATCACTGAGGAGTTATTCTGACACAAAGTATGAACCAAAGTCATTTTCCATGCAGCTCTCTGAAACTGGTGAGATATACGTTTCATATGGGAGAAATGGAAATCTTGAGGAAGCCACTAGTACCATAACTGCAACCTCGAGTCTGAATGGGATCTGAAATGTCTGAAATTCAAAGTGATTAATTTTTTTAGGTCTTAACAGGAATGTGACAGGACCGTAAATTATTGCAGGTCATAACAGGCCTGTAGACGGGACTCTTACATTGTATGTGGAACTCATTTATTGTGAAAGTCTATTTAATAAGCAGGCTATCTAAATGCATAAATAAGACTAAATTCTGCATAAACACAGATTTAGCAGAATGCTTAGGTTTGTAACTTTTGTTTTTTTCAATCCTTCATTTCTTCTTGAAATACCTTGGTGAATTTGGTCTGTAAGGTTTTGCCCTACCTAACTATAGACATTTGCAATGTAGACACTTTAGGCCTAAATCTAACATGTTATTTTCTAAACAATGCATGTACTGCTTTTTTCTCTGTAACTGGTTGCAGTTGTGACAGTGTCTAATTTGTTGCTATCAGTAAGATCAATCTTTGTGTCTAAATAAACATGAGAAAGGCTGACTTCAACGTAGACAAATCCCCAGAAAAGTAGACCCATTTCAATAGACATGTCCCCACCTCAAAATCATATTTTGATGAATTAAGTGAAACTGACAAAGTGAAACCAATTAACAAACTTTTGAATAATGTCCAAAGAATACCAAGATGCTGAGAAGCAAGAAGAAAATTGGAAATGATTCAGCATAGTGTAAGTGCTGAAGACCATGAATGCAATTATCTTGACAAAATTCAGTGGCTGTTAAATGTAATTGGGGTTAGGGGTCATTTCCTAACTCTGAAGAAATTCTCAGAATTTGTTTTTCCTTTTTGAAATCTCAGCACAAGCCTTGGGTCTAGTTCTTTCATTTATTACCACAGCATCATCTTCATTTTAAGCACTATACCTTCCGCTGTTTTCCATGCCCTTCACTGCTTTTCACCAGGAAGGGAAGACCTATGAATTTAATTTTTCACCTGTTAAAAAACTCCATGTCAAAAACTCCTCTGACTCCCAAGTTGTTACATTTAGTGCCACAGGGGAGCTAAGCTTATTCACAGTAGCTGATGGTCCGTAGGAGCTAATGTGATCATATTCAGACCAAAAGGGGCAAGACCTTTAAATGATTACCAAAATAATTTACAGGAGGAACACTTTTTTTCCCTACCACAAAATTGATTTTTCTCCAGAAAAAGAAGTCTGTATGTAGACAAGAGGGACTACATTCCCAGAAAATAAATCAGAAAGCACTAAACCCCATTAATAGTGTATGCAGGCTTTCACATTTTTAAAATGAATTTATTTTAGATATTAAGAAAATTGGAAGACTGAAAACATTTTTTAGTTGTCTTACATTCAGAAAGATTGCTACTGCTGAGTGACAGCATAGGATGTTATAGAATTGAATTAAATGTAAAGTGTTAGAAGGATTACCATGCTTCATAATCCAAAGACCACAGATAACACCTAGTAATTTCTGCTTCTATCTTTACTCCTTGGTCAGGTTACATGGCTCATAATTTAGCCTACAGCTTGATCAGATAGATCCAATTCTCTTAAATAGCATCAAGGAATCCACGAGATTGACACAACATCTAAGTGGTCCTGTGAATACCCATAACAAACACCAATAATTGCATCTAAGAGTTGCACATCTTTTAGTCCTGAAAATCTAGTGGTTTGTATTGTGCAAGAGACATATTTTGAGCAGGGAAAGGAACACAAAGGAACACACACACTTTTTTTATCCAGCCTTAAGAAAGAAAAGGTGCTCATTAAGTCAGATGATCACATTTGCCATTTCAGAGGAAAGGGAATTAGGAAGAGAGGACACCTCATCATTTAGTGAAAATAGAAGTGTCATCTGCATATAAATGCATAAGGTTTTGCACAGCCCTTAGCTGGGTTTCTAATAAGGAGAAAAGTACAGTTAGAGATATAACACTGACCCTGGTGATACAGATATTCAAATGGTTTTGGGAAAATCAGTCTTAAAGATCTGCAGGATGAGTACATCTGTGGGGATGGGAAAGAATGGATACGAGACTGGGACAAAAAATGATCATCAGTTTAGGACACCACATTGAGAAGCAGTGAGAATGAAAGCTTAAGTACTCCTCTGTGTTGTTTACTGCTTTTTGTTTTATGGCAGATGGGATGTGATTTTCATGTAGAGGGAGGAATCTGGAAACAACAACATAGGTCACTGAGTGAGAAAAGTCAGCCAAAGGCTTGCTGCTGATGTTTCCCCATGAACAGCAACAGACCTTCTCACTAAATTTGGCTAGCTACACAGAATATGTGGTGCTGGTGGCTGTGCCTCATGGTGACTCTTTGCAGAAGGGTCAAAGAACTCCACAAAGAAACTGAGTCATTTAGGGACTTGTGAGTTTCCATATCAATGGCTTTTTTGGTAGGAGGAACAAGGAATAATTTTACTTTTCACTTACTACACAGAAAATGCTGGAAATTCTTTTCATCATTTCCAATCTGATCTGAGTATGAATTTCTGAGGGAGGCTGTGCTGGGACTATGCAGGACTTGAATCCATTTCCCAAGAATTCTTGCACAAACTTGGGCAAGCTGTTTACTCACTATGCTCCAATGTTCATGTTGCTAACGGGAGACAAGTCCTTCATTTTATAGGAGTTTTTTATTTATCTTCTTGGTAAATGAACATCCTCAAGGGTGTTGTTTGTAGCCTTGATATAGTTAGGTCATCTACATATACATGCTGGCTAGCAAAAGTAGTCTTAGAAATAGGTTAAGCTAAAAGACAATTTGGGGTGATGACACAAACTCTTCTTTTGTCTCACAAAGAAAGAAATGTGGATTCATGTAGCTTATTAACCAGACATAAAGCTCCTCACTGCACTTAAAGGAATAGGCTTTTTTTCTTTGGTAATACTTCTTTTAATCAAGTGAGGAAAAAACTCTACTCTGCCTGCTTGCTCACTCAGATTTGGATTTATGAAGGTAGGTGGGTGAGGTATCCTAGGACTAGATGGAGGAAAGTTTTAAAAGCTGAATTAGATTTGAATTTGAGAGAAATGAACACTGGGAGATCATGACAAAAGTGGTCCTGAGTGGTTAGTACTAAGGTTGCTGGAGGACATCAGGATATTGCTCTGAAAGGAAAAGAAGCACTGTAAATCCCTGACCACTGTCTTGGTTTGGCTTAATATATATATAATTAAAAGAAAAAAAATTAAAAATCAACCACCCTGGTATTGATAAGTTGATTCAATTTATCCAATGGTTTTGAACTTTCAAGCTGCAGATGCTTTGCGTTTTCAGACCTTTCTGTTCTGTTATGTAGATTGGTGCTCTTCATTGTTAAAGAGTTTTTAATGCCTTTTTAATTCTAAATCTGGGGCTTAAGAGAAAGTACTGAATATCACTGAGAAGAGAGAGAGAGAAGCATCATGATCTTGCACACAAGCTTGGCAGCTTAGGGGAATCTCTGACATTTCCTAACAGGTTCTTTGATTGCATAGGATTTCTATTCTTTGCTTGCCTTTGACCCATCTCTGCAGATGGGATACAGAAATAGAAATGGTGCTTTGAACATAATTTTCTACAGAGCTTTTCCCACTTCTCAAGGGTTTCCTTCTTTTCCTGTGGGAGCACTAGTTCTTTTTTTCAACCATATATAAGGAGGGGAAAACTCAAAATAATTTTGCATCCAAGAGTAGGCATATTGATTCTTTGCAGTTACATTTACATTACATTTCTGGCAATGGTCATGAATGACTGACATCAGCTATGGCTCATTTTTCATTCCTTAAAGGGCTTGGCATAGCAGCAAGAGGCAAAAAAACCCTGTTCAATTTCATATTCTTTCTTCTGACAGGCAGATACACCATGAGCAATTTTGCTGGAGGAATCATTTGGGGAATGGGAAAAGGAAAGTGAATCCTAGAAGTCCCAGACTGCTGCAAAGAAAGTGACTACGATCAAAGGGGCTACAAATGACAACGTTTATCCAGCTCATTCAAACAGAAGTCAGACAGCCAGTAACTGCTCTGGACAGTAATTGTAATGGAGCCACTTCTGGTGAGTGACAAAACAGCACTGTGACAGAAGAGAGGGATAAAGCGAATGGTTATACAGATCAGATCAAGGGAGTGACACATCTGACAGGAATTGAAGGTGGATGTTAGAGCTAGAGTCACAGAGATGTTGGTAATTTTTTACATCTTGATATTCTGAATCCTTATTCCTCTCGCTTCCCTTTCTGGGGACCTCTTTTGAACAGGATTTTAGTAAGGAAGTGAGGTAACTCCCAGACCTATTAAACACTGAAATAAGTCCTGATTCTTTGTTTTCATAAGAATGTTACATGCTGCCATCAACAATGAGAGCTTTCTTTCTCCTCCCCCTGGACACCCTCAAAAGTCTCTGTAAGCAACTGTGTGCTGTGTATTCATAGCCACATGTTAAATATATTCTATCAACCTTCACTGACAATGTTATTGGCTTTATGACATAATGTCTTGCTAAATTAATAGTAGCAAATGTGTCAATTAATTAAAAAATACAGAGAATAACTCCCCTTCCTTTTGAAGAGATACTAACACAGACAGAGATAGGCAGGGTCATTAATCAGCCTTTTCTCCTTAATTCAAGACATCTTCAGTGATAAATGCTTGTTTGATTAAAAGGGACAGTCATTCATATCATCTATGGGAGATAAGACTATCAACACTCAGTTGAACATTTAAAGATTTAGGAAGCAGCTCTGTAAAATGAATCTTTAAAGGAGTTTCAGCCACTAACAGCTCTGTAAAGTGGAGTTGGCTGGCTCTTACCAGCTATCAAAATCCTCCTTTAATCTAAGACCCACTGGTTCAAGAGGAGGAGGTGGGTCCTGCTGGTCCTTCAGCAGAGACCAGAGAAGCCTGCAGATCCTCCTGTCAAGAAACAGATACACAGGGCAGTGTTCAAGTAGAGGATTTTGTGCCCTTGAGATCTTTGCTTCTGCAGAGCAAGATAAGAGAACCACAGGTGGCAAACTGCATTAAAAGAGTTCAAAGTCACTAATTTTAAAGTCAAGATTACGTTTCCAAGTACAGCCTCAATTCAGTGCTGCATACATATATTTTAAAACTAAATTTTTTCATCACAGAATCCCACAGTTTTCCACATGGGACTTTGTCTTACTTCCAGAAAAATGAGACTCGGGAAGTCACCTGACATATAACAACACAGCCTTAGCAGCTGAAGTTCAGCAAGGTCAGAATCACCTGGCAGCAGGACCTTACTATGGGAAATATAAGTTAACTACAGCAAAAGAAAGGCCCGCCTCCAGCTATTAAAAATACATGGAATATTGTCTCCCTCTAGAACACTGCCACTGATGTTTTTCAATTACACTGATGTGACTTTTAATCAGATTGAAATATGTCTGTATAATTAGCTATAGGGCCATTTGACTGATGTAGCAACACCAGCAGAGAAAGAGAAAAAAACCACAGCCATAACATCTCTAATGCTATGATAATGAACAATTAGAAACAGCAATGTGTTATCTGCATTCTAATTGTTCTTTGTAGTGCTCAGAGGGGTTTGATCGGGGATGTGGTTTTTGCTTTGATTCTTACACAAAGTCCATTTATAGCAACATAGAAATTCACGTTGGCTTTTGTGAGCTTTGGGTGAAGTCCTTGCAACAAGAGAAATAAGAGCATAGAAACCAAGGTTAGAATTGAAGTGTCTTCAGAAGAAGAGGAAATCTGAGACCTCTTACCTGTGTCTGTTATTTAAATTCTTTCCTTTTTCTAGGTAAACCACTGAGTTCTGAGGCATGGTGTGTATGGCCAGTTCTGCATATGTGTGCTGTGCTGGTATTTCTGTGTTAGCATTACATTGATCTGTCAGGGACCTTGTGTAAAATGGAGCCAGTTCTTCACCCCAAAGGCAAGGGTTTGTAGGCTCTTCAGTTAGCTTCAGCTTAATTTAATCATAAAGGGAATGCTATGGGTCCTCTAAGCATCTGTTAAGGAAAGAAAAGAGCTCCTACACTGAGACATTACAGTAACTTTACAGCAGAGGCAACCCCTATAGATAAGCCAGATGGTGAGATAAGAGGGAATGATATGCTCACTGGAGAAGATGGTCCTGTTGTGTAGTTTATTGCCAGACCCAGTCCCAGCACTGTCCCTGTGAAACATGATTTCCAGGGGTAATTGACAAAGTCATGGATTTAGCTCCTGTTGGGATGGCAGGTGTGTAGACAGTCTAGGGAGAGGAAGGAAGGGGAAGGGCATGTTCAAACTGCTGCAACGAAATCTGCCTGAATGAAGGAAAAAGCCTGACTTTCTATGAGCAGATTGAAGAGATGAATCAGATACAGAGAATTTTCCTCAAGAACATCCCACAAGAGTTGTCTCAACTGCATTCTGTTGTGTTTATAGTTGTTCACTCATATCTACTCATTCATACTATCTAAATTCTGGCTCTGTAAACACAAATTTTGCATTTTTTTTTCTTTTTTTCATTACAGGTAAATGATTTTTGGCAAAAGTCAATGCCACTGTAGTAATTGTCACAGTGAGATATTGATCACCTCTTTCCTGTAGAAGTTGTTGAACATTTTTCTATTAGCACATTAAACTTAAAGTTGCAATTAAACTTCTTTGATTTGAAATCATCAGTGTTTTAAAAATACCTACATATCTTTATTGTGAAAAATTCTGAATATCCAGACTTCCTTGGCTTTATATTTTACCTACACTCATGTAAATTAGTTAGCTGACAAATATCCATCCAGATGAAATACTGGCAGCTGTTTGTGTACTTTGGGCCTGTTCAATCAACTCACTTTATTATCCCAGTTTGTAAAGCTGTCTGGCTAAGTGTGTCATCTGTATTACAGTGACACATCCTGTACTCAGTAGAAAGCAAAACAAACCTCCCATAACACTTTGGTCATCTACAAGAAACAAAATTAATGTATGTACCATATTTCTTTACTTATTTGTGGTGGGTACTTGTTTATTTGTAGTTTAAGTTCTCAATTACGTGTGTTAGGATGCATTAAGCAGTAAAACTACATGTACTGAATTGATTACATCTTTTAACTAAATGTTGGTGTTTCAGGATTTGTAAGATGCATTTTTAATTTTCTGTTGTGGGAGGAGGGAAGAACCAATAATCGTTGGAACAGCTAGGTGCCTTCAATCTCAGTAGACTGTGCATGGGGAAAAGAGTAGACTTGGAATAGTATTCCTAGAGAAGAATGTCCATTGCAACCAGGGATGACACAGACCATTAGACCTGACTTTTCCAAAGTCCTGCTTATATTGTATAATTAGCAATGGGATCAGCTGTAAGGTTTTCTCCTTGGGCAAGCGTTCCCACAAGGAAGCTGCTCCTACCTTACGGCAGCTACCTTGCACCTGCCTTCTTCAGACTCTTATGTGTGTCGGTGTGTGTGAACACAGGTCCGAGTCCAGAGGTTTCTTATGGTGAGCAATGCGTGGATCTTTTCATCCTCAGCTATCTCAACATTTCTCACTTCTAAGGAGGAACTGTGAGAAGGAGCTAGAGACCTGTTGGTATTAAATTATTTCTGTATAGCTCCATATTCCAAAGTGTGCAGTTTACAAACTGCGATTACAGCTGAGTTCGGATCTGCATTGGATTAAATGATCAAACTTGTGTCTCCTGTAGATATCGTAGGGGAGAATGTACTGTAATCGAGATCCTAGATTTATACTGCAGTTTTAGAAATCTCAGTGAGGAACTTTCTACCAATGAACTCTTGTCACTGTGAGATTTCTTCCTCAATAGAAATATTTGTTTTAGGTCCTCTTTGGGAGGAGAAGATCTGAGCTGAAGGAATTCTTAGCAGGGATTTTTCTGGGGCCAATGTGAATATAAAAGCCTTTGTGGTTAGTGAGACTTTTGGAATGCTGTGTATCTTTACAACACACATACCAGACTGTGTCCCAAATTCAGCTGTGAGTATTATTCAGGAGAGAAATTTTGGTTTTTATTTTCCTCTTCTCTCATTTTAAGTGCTGCAGAGTGCTTCTGGCAAATGAATAACATAGCATGTTAGTTAATGATGGTTAATGGTCATTAAACAAGTCTTAGTTAATGACCCCTTCCAGTATTGGGAAGAACATTTTTTCACTCACTATTCTTCAAAATATATTCAAAATAGCTGTCAGTGACCTTTGAATTTGTTTCTGACTGCCCTGAGAATGCATTTTAGTTGATAAATGGTTGAGGATAAAGTTTTGAGATCCTCCTATCTTTGTCTGGATAATAGAAATGGGCCAGCCTCTATTATACATGTGAAGTCGGGTTAGCATTATTAGAAAATAAAAGAAGGAAGTAACACATAAAGAGCCATGATATTTCACAGACCCAGCAATTGCTAGTATATTGCTAACTGTCTTGTAATGTCATGTAAGTCACTAATTCTTTTGAAATTTCAATAGAAATTTCTGAATTACAGGTTACTTGAAAAAGAAATTATCTATTAGAGCTGAACAGGATGTAATAGAACCATGCATTGTCATTGGTGACTCAATATATGTGTGTGGACTTTAAAAAATCTTGTTAATAAATTCTGTCTATGTTTTATTAATGTTATTTAAATAGTCAGGATATTTTATTAATAATGTTATGAATAAATATTACTACTCCAGACTTTCAAAATTTATAAGATACATTAAAAAGGGAATGACTATTATTTATGGACAAAGTATGACAGTTATTTAAATATGACAGTTGTTTAAATGAGGGATTTACAGGATGCATGCATGTGGTCTCAAATAACTCATTAGCAATGAGTATTCTTTCAGATGATTTTAATAAAAGATGTGTGAATACTTGATAGTAATACATATTGTTAATTTGAATTCTAGTTTTGGTTATGTTTACTGAGTATTTTTCCTCCAACCGCTCACAAAAATGATTATAATGTGTTCTTGGTTATCCATTTGGTGAATAGCTGCTGTTGCTGTGTATAGTCATGTTTGTATATGAATTTGGGCATTAATAAAAATTGAATATCTTACACTTGTCACCCTTTGCTGACTATTCTAATCAAATCATGTGAAGCAGAAAAAGTGCTGGAAAAAATCCTGTGTGATTTGAATGGCCGGCTGTACAACACGAGACTCCCGACTTTGCTGGAATTTGACTAGTGGTCAGATCTTGTGCTAGAGAACTGTCTGTTTTACCCAGAGTAAATGAAGGCTAGAGCCAGGGAATTATTTGTGAAGAACAGTTTGAACTAATGAATAAATAGGAAATAAAAGTATGTTCAAGAATCATTGTGTAACAACAAGAAAGTGCTAATTAATCAGATTAACATATTACTTTTGCAATTAACCATTTGGAAAACTTGGAGTATTTGCCAGTATTTCAAGAGTTTCAAGAGTTCCATCCAGCATTTGAAGAAAAAAAAATTTGTTATTTTTTGGGGAGAGAAGGGAGATTATAAAACAGTAATTTTATTAGTTTGGGCTTCTCTCTATTTGCATGAAATAATACAAGCATAATATTCATTCTGTGCTCCCATCAGCACTGTCCACATGTGACCTCTGACTCCTCACCTTTTCCTTTATTGAGATCCAAATAATTGCAGAAGCATCCCTGTTTTGTTTTTGGACCAATAAAAATCTAGTCAACCTTTCTGAAATTTCTTGACTACAGCCTGGACAAGAATGCAGGGAGAAGGGTTTCTATAGGACTGGGAGATAATGACTGCAATCTTACCTAAATATTTATAAATATTCCCCTTGGAAGAAGTACTCGACCATGCAAAATGCGAGAATTTTCAAGACTTCTCTCAAAACTATTGCACTCTTGAAAAAAATTTCATACTTCAGGACCATAAACTGTAAAGTAATCTTTAGTGGGCAAGGGAGCCTAGATAAACACTTACTATTTTGCCTGAGTCATTTTAAGGCCACTGCAAAATAGCAAGTAAATCAAGAATCCACTGTCAGCCTTGCTACGTGGTGACCCCTTTCTAACACAGGTATCCAGAATTGGGGCAGTTAGGAGATCAAGCCTGAGGATGGCAAAGGCTAAATAAGTGTCTTTAGTTTTTGCCCATCCTATTGCTCAGCTCATTACCGAGTCAAATTCCATGTGAGCAGATTTAGAATGAGTGGAACAATCAGTTTCTATATCCAGGGTTTCAGGGTGCTCTGTCTTCCTATTTCTGTTGATGGTTTTTTTGAAAGACACTAAGTTTTAGCACTGGTTGGAAAAACACACTTTTCTTCAGCTATACACTGAGATCCTCATCAGAAATTAAGGTTCTGTTTATTACTGAAATCACCATATCCTAGGCAGATTTCAAAGTCTTTAACAGTTGAGATAGAACTTGAGGAGTAAGTCCTTTGCAGATAACACAAGGAACAGTTGATGTGAAAAGCCTGCAAGAAAACTAACAGCCAAAGAAAAATCTCGCTTCTGATGTTCATAGTGCTAAGGACCAGGACTACTATCATTGTCTAGTTACTTGTGCTCTTTCAGAAGTGTGCTATAGCCACAGGTGAATGTTACTTGCATTGTTAAAGAGGATTTCCAGCTGCTTCATTTTACTTGGGATGATGCAGACAACACACAGGTGATCTCTAGACCACGGGATGACACTAGGAATCTGTAAAGAGCTGTGGGAAATAGTTTTATGTAAGCATGTTCCCAAGACAGTGTTTATTGAAGTAAGCTTTAGTTTGACCCTATTACCAGTCTGCTGGCCTGTGTGAACCATGGTTATGTCAGTAGCTCAGGATCTACAGGTAAAGAGTAGTTTGTAGAATAATTGATAAAAGTTTAATATTAACCTTGTGTTTCTTTATCAAGGAGTATGTGCTCCCTTACTTAGGCACACAACTAATTTCAAATGGGATAGGGATGTTGAAATACTAGTTAAGATTATGCTTAAGTTTTACTGCCTCTTTGTCCCAGTTCCCTATGTATAAAATGGGCAGAAAAACAGACTTTCTATTAAAGCCACTTAGAGTGTGTGTAAGTTTTGGAAAGCACCACTGCTCTCTGGTTTGTAGGATGCCTACAAAATTATGGCCTGTGGCATGTAGGAATATTGCTGAGGAATATGAGTACTAATAAGTTGTTCTCAAAGCCAGAAGAGAAAGATACAGAAAAAAAGGTGGTGCTTTCCTCTGGTGAAGGTAAGTTGATTCAGGCAAGTGTTAAGAAAATTATATCTTAATGTAGACTGACAATCTGAAAGTTGTGAGAAAAAAAAGTACAAAAATTAGAGACCTTAGCATGGAACTTATGTAAAAAGTTTTAAAAGCTGCATTGAATACTGTTATAAATAGTAATATAATTTCCTGTTTGTCTTGAGATCATTATTTCTACTGATTATTTTAAAAAATACGAAAGGTGCCTCTTTAGTAGAGCTAGTGGCTTTGTAAGGAATTGTATTGTTATGCCAATTAACAGATGTAACATCACAAATTTGAAGCCATAAGAAAGGATTCTTTAAATGCCCACAATTCTAGTAAAGACGTAAAGAACACTGTGATTGAACATGTAGCATTCTGAAGAGCTTCAGTTATATGTCTCATAGCAACAGAAATACGTTTTTACTGTATAGTGCTTTTAATGTGTCTTGAGATAACGATTTCAAATGTTGTTACTAAAGTGATTTTTCATTCTATACTAGGCAATCTAACATGGTACCAAAAGATTTTCAGAGGCTACTGAAGAACACAAATTGTTTCTCCAGCACAAACCAGGGAGGTTTCTTTCAGTTTAGGAAGCTGTGAGCACCTACTACCATGTTCTGTGATTACATTCACTTACCTGAGGTGAACACAGTCAGTTTGGTGGCAACATCCATCAGCTTGTCCTGCTACTGAAGTTGTATTGCTCCCATGACCACGAGACAGGCATCTTCCTCTATGTGATGGATGGGTGTATGGTCTTAAGACAAGTTGTGCTGGGATTCCTCATAATTTAATTCCCTTGTGAGCATCTTTCTCTTGTATCAGGAAAGATATTAAACACTTTCAAAAGTAAGGGATGCCTGCATATTGATCATAAGACAGATGTTTTCTGGTCACCTGCTGAAGAAAGAATGATAAACTGCAGAAATTGGAGAAATTATGGTGTTTGAAAAAGGGGAAATCAAGAAGTAGGCTGCTGGAACAATTCATATCACTTGTGACCTGTTCCGCTGATTTCTAAGTTTCTTCCCCCTACAAAACAAAATCCACAAAACAAATGCCACAAAAACTGTGGTGCCAAACAACCTATGATTTACATTTATTGCTCTGAAAATCAGATTGAGCTCATGAACTGGTGAATTTGTATCTGTGGGTCAGCCACACCATACATAATGTACAGTATGGGTAAAATAATTCCTAACTGTAATAGTCAGGTTTTGGATTTACAGGTTTAAAATGATACAAAGGAGATCCTCATTCAGGTATGCCAATTATTGCCTAAAAGCTAGAATAAATGTTTTGCATCTATTTATATAGTACATAGAATTGTCAAATTCTTTAATTCTCCTGCTTGCCCCTCATTGCAAAATCTCAACCACTTCTTCACTTTGTCTGTTTCCTCCACAATACTGCATTATAAATTTTTCTCAGGAAGTACATTAACCTTTGTGACTTCTGGTGCTTTGTTGACTTAAAGAAATAAGGCCAAGTGTGTTTGAACTGACAGCAGGAGACTGCAAATGATGGCAAGGTGTTGTATAAACCTCCAAGCCTTTAAAATCTATTAGCATTCTTTTTCATTCCCTTTTATTTCCAGTGGTTCAACTGCCTCACAGATTTGAATAATTTAATTTTCTATTCAGAGAGATAGCTTCTTCTCACATTTTTCAGCTCAAAATTTTTCTTTTCCCTACATTCTGTGCATTTGAATTTGAATATTTTGTTGGTTTTTTTTCCCCGTCCACAGCCTGACTGCAGTTATTGATCTCAGCCACAGGAACCTACAATTCTACATTCCATTGCAAAAGATTAATTCACTAAGGCATTCTTTATTCAACTTTACAAAACTGCTGTAACAACTGTGCTCACAGTAGGGATCCTGAAAGACGGCATGTGACAGCTGCTGTTTCTCTTGGAAAATATCTAAAATCAAGGAGCTGGACACAAGTTAGATAAATGTTATGATAATCCTGATGTGATAGCCTGGATAGAATTTGTTTTCCATTTGAGTACTTTGGCTTAATTTCCCTTTTTTTTTTTTTTTT
>VZTJ01005553.1:3244922-3323142 GCA_013397795.1 Orthonyx spaldingii
TTTCAATTTTTTGATTCCAAGTCATGTTCAAAAATCCATGCCAAAATTATCTGACTAAAGAGCAATGGTCAAATTTCTCTGAAGTTCGTGTACCACTACAAGAGGTAAATTCAAGCTAGCTGACAGTTTAATAAGAAGGCATGTTCTATTGGAAAACTTTGAAATGAGAAAGCAAATTCCTAAGAGTATATTCTGTAGTGTCAGTGAAGGCAATTGGTTCTTTAGGATAGAATGAATATAAGAAGGCAGCATTGCTAAGTGCTAAAAGGGTGATTTAGTGCAGCACATTATACATGAGTTTGCTCTTTGAAATAGCTATGAGGAAGATGTAACATCTGACAAATATGCAGAATGTTGGACTGCAGTCACTGGGGAGCTGTTTAGTACAACACAGATCCTGCAAATTTAAATTTCTAGTGATCATGTTGACGTGATTAATGAAAAGTTGGTAACAACTTTTTTTTTATATATATATTTTTAACACAAATCCTTTAACTTCAATATAGTGAGAAGTGGAAAAGTCTGCTGGAGGTTGGATTCTGGAGTCTTCACAGTCCATTTCAGTGTTGAGCTTGTTAGTAGATACTGACTGGAGTACTTAAATGCTTAACTGCCTACTTGGGGCCATACAGAAGGCCAAATGAGGAGTCCTACAGTCCAAGTTCAGCCAGTAGGGAACTAGTTGACCCAAAGTGATATTGATTTTGTAGTGGTTTCACTTTCTCTAGGGATCTGATACTAGAAAGACTAGAAAGAAACTCTCAGAATTAGGAAACCAGCCTTCTTTGAATTAAATGTCTAGGTTTTAGACATGTCTGCTATTGCAGTGAGGAAAATCATCCACCAGTAACTACCACAGAACTTCCCACTGGTTGGTGTGTCAATGTGTTCATGCTGTCACTCATTTCCTAAGATCTCTCCCTCTCCCTTCATCTTTCTAGAAAAGTAGAAATTGACCTCCTTATATGACAATATTTATTTGCATGCCAAGTCTGATTCTGCAGGTTGTGCAGAGAATTCTAAGGTCATTACTGTCAGCTCCTACTAGAATGGATAACTATAAAACTGGATCTCTAGCTGTCTGTTCTCAATAATAGGTGATTCATGCTACAGCTCATTTGGAAGGAGCACAAACTGCCTAAATGTGAGAGCAGATGATGCACTTATAGAACATACCATGCTTATGCTGCCTGTATGATATGAAAAAGGGGACTCTTTTAATATGAGCATAGTTAACAGAGATCATATAACTTGTCATCAAGTTCGCTTAAACAGTATGCAGAACTTTTTGAAAAGCAGAGTGTTTCATAAATGTATCCCTGCTGCCAAGCAATATGGTGTCGCCCTCCTTAATAAAAGGTCACAAGCCTTGCACTGAGTCTGCAAGGCCATGGGATTGAAGCCTTGTCAGGCTTGGTCTTTCTGAACTTGTCCTGACTTAACTGCAGCTTTCTTTTAACCTGGTTTAGCTAACATGGAGTACAGACATGCATGGAAACCCCAAGTTTGTAAACAGACCAACTGTAGTCAGTTAAAGGAATTCAGATCTTGGTGGACAAACTGAATTTAGGAATAACAAAAAGAACAGTGAACAAATATGCAACATCTGTAAAATGGTGTTTGTGTATGAAACTTGCATGTAGTATACACAGGCTAACCAGTAAAGAAAAAGCAAGATGTAAATGTGTGCCAGCAAACAAAAAACACCCCAAGCAAATACCAAGCAGGAAGAAGTCATCACCAGTAGCATCATAGTCCTCCCAGTGAAGGACTTGAGATACTGTACACCCATCTCCCCTTCCCTGGCCAGGTGGAAGCCATGAACTCCAGGGCCTGGATGACAGTGAAAAGATGAACGTAAAACCAGGAAAAATTGTAGAGGATAGGGACTGTGTTTTTAAAAATCATCTTAGCTGGTCTATTATTATTGTTGAGAAATTTTCTGTGTAGGGGTATTCTTTAATTTGTTTCACTTTAAAATTTCTTTTTTAATACATCGAGATAGACTAATAATAACTCTTTGATTAGCTTGTCACGATTTCAATTATAATAATGGTAAGTTCTTGGTTTTGCATATAGATTGTTTCTCTCCCATTAATAGAACTTTGAACTTACCATGAAATCATACTCCTTTTTGATTTCCTACATAAATTAAAGCACTTTGTAATCCTCCACTTCCAATCTTCAGCAAACCTAGTTCCTCAAGCATTTCTCTGCCCTCCAGACGGTATTGAAAGAAGGAGGCTTGTGAGGTACTTCCACCTGAGCTATGGACGTTGTGTCCCCTGTCAGCCTTACAGCCAACAAAGAGAAATAGGCATTTTCTGTGTCCAAACTACCTGACCAATTTTATCTGTCTACAATGATAGGAAAGACAAAAGTTTTGTAGTGAAATCACTTTCACAGACACCTGAAGGCTTTCTGTCTTCTGTCTAGTTGGCCACTGGCTCCAGCTTTCCCCAGCTGGTCTATCAGTGATTTCTGGACACTTAAATGCAGCTCCATTTGATGGTTTTTTAAAAGAAATTACATCACCAAATACAGCAGAAGAAGGATCTTATCTCAAACAAACAGCACAAAGAGACAACAGGCAAAGACAAAGCATGACAATGTTTCTCTGTATTTCCTGTGGATTCACTCATTCATTAATCATATAGCATTCCTGCAGCAGGCACATCTTTCACTAATATTAAGTCTAAATCTCTCCTATGCTTTGTAACTCTGCATTTCTTCTCCTTGCCTGAAGGGTTGCCTGGGTAAACATATCATTCAAATTTTGACACATTTGTGTGGTTCAAATTGTGTAGGACGTTGACCTCCAACATTGCTTACACCAGTCATCCTAAATTTACCAGACTTTTAACCAGACTTCTTCAGTGTATAGTCCTCATGCATATGGCAAGAGACTGTTGTCAGGTGAGGTGAAAACTGTCAGCATTCTGTGGTATTTCTTCTCAGTTTAAGCATATGTTCTGGCATGGGAAATGATCTGGCCCAATTTCCATTCCTGGCACTGAGTCTCACTCTTCAGTTCTACTTTACGGGAAGAAAGACGGGGAAAAACAAACCTCGAATGCAAACCATACATGATTATCAATGAGAGAAATTTTCAGCCAGGAATACTTATTTTTAGACCTACATCTGTGCTGTATGATAGTCATACACAGATATTGGAAGAGAATGATAATAAAAATATCTCCATGTGGCTGATTGCTGTTGGCTCTCCCTGGGAACACAAAGCACTCAGCCTCTTTATGTAGCCAGAGCAGTACAAGACACCCCAGGAATGAAGAGTTTTTAAATTTACAGCCTTCTTCTATTGCAGATAAGCTCAGAAATTGTGTAGGGAGCTGAAAATAAATGGGCATGAAAAGAAAGGGTATTACTGTAACTGACTAAATCAAGGCACAATAACAGCAGAACAGCAAGAGCCTGGTTTGAGGTGTGAAGTCTCAAGTGGGAGCAAATAAGAGGAGAAGTATGTGATCAACATCAGTCCCAGACTCTACATTTTCGAATAGATATGGATTTTACAGGTCTCAGGAGCCATTAGCTTCTTGTCACTAAAACATTCTCCTAATATCTAAGGAGACTTCACATGGAGATCTTGACCCAGAACCCAAAAGATCTTTTTGTTATCACAAGCAGGATTATCATAGTGAAATAAAACAGCATAATTCTAAGAGAACTTCCAATGCTGCAAATACAACTACTGCTTTTCCAGGTTCAACAAGGATGCACTTTCAAGGGTACACCAGTGCTCTTTGGGAAAGGAAATCAATACTCAGATATGTAGTGTCCATCCCAGTAGCTGCAGAGTTATATTGGAAATAATTATTCTCGTATGAATTTTTGAAGAAAATATTCTCCAAATCTTTTTGTTTGTAGTTATTGGTGGTGATACCTATAATAAAATCTTTGTCTTGTGAGATGAGGGAGAAAACTCACAATCAGATTTTTTCCATATAAAACTGGATTCTCAAAAATTCCCATTAAAGTTAGGTGCCTTTGCAAGCTTCTTCTTAATAAGACTTTTCCCTTGTCAGAGTCACAAAAAAATAACCCTTTAAAAGAATTGCAGAAAATCACTAGTCCATCCACCTGCCTCAAGGTGTGGTCAGCTGGTCCTGTGTCACTCTAAGGACTGTTTGTGTAATTTTTTTCTTAGAATGATCAGATGGTTGGGGTTCCAAAAACTGCCAGAAAATCTGCTCCAGTGCTCTGCTATCCTCACCGATCTATTGCAGTGTCTAAACTGATGTTTTTCGAGTTTTTCAGGTTGTACTTTCAGCCTTTAATTTATGTCCTATATATCATGGATATCATGTCCCTTTGCAGGTCTTTCAGGCTTTGAGAACATTTATGATGTTATCTGTCAGTCTTCTCTCTACTCTAGACAAAAAAAAAAAATCACTATTCCGTCAGTATTTCCGTATAGATCATGGGTTCCAGACCACTAATAACTTTGTACTTTCCCCTCAGCAGTCTCTAATTCACACATAGTTCTTCTGATATTCAATACTCTGAACTGAACACAAGGTTTTATTGGAGATTTTATCAGCAGTGAGTGTAGTGAAAGTAATAACTCACATGTGTTGTATAGCACATATTAGAGTGTAGATATTGCACTACACCATACACACATATGCAGCCAGTGTTGGTCCACCAGAATCCCACATCTTTTTCTGGGTTATTGGTTACCAAAACCATATTTTCTTCCATCTGTTTTTATTTGGTTGGTTCTACTTATGTCCTCTAATTGTTCTCATTAAATTGCAACTGGGATTTTTTTTCTCCAAACAATTTCTCCCTTTGGAGTTTCAGTCCTGTTTTCTGATGTGTTTGCAGCTTAGAGTCATCTGTGTATTTAATTAACACAGTCTGTATTTATTTGTGCAAATATGTAAGTGTATTAGGCTAAACTCCTCAGCAACTCCACCTTATGCACCTTATGCACTTGAAAGGCATACCTTTGATAGCTACTCTTTGAATATGACTTTCCTGACATCTTTGTGCCAAATTTACAGACCTTTCCTAAGCTTCCTTCTGAGAACAGCACATCAAATAGCAGGAGAGTCACTCTAGAATGAAGATGCTGGTTATCTATTGCTTTTTCCTTCTCTGTAAAGGGAAATTCCCTGTTTGTAAAAGAAAAATTTGTCTCCCTGTTCTGATCTAAGTATTTACAAAGAGTTAATTTATGATGGTACTTTCCTGGGACTTAAAGCTTCCCTATTCTTCCTTTTCTCCCACTTTAAAGGTTGTCACTTCATTTTTCTTTTCTTTTTTCTCAGTCTTCCAGAAATTTGCTCATTTTGTATGCGATCTCAGATCTGTTCTCTGAACACTAAAGAGATGAGATCATTGGCTCCAGCACATTCGAAGGCACCTGTGTTTCTAAGAATTGCTAAATTTATTCATCCTTTCTGCTTTGGTTAAATGTCTGACCACACTTAACTTTTTAAAAGAAGTCTAATGCATCACATCCATCTCCTTTGTAGTGATGGATTCACTGTGCTGTAGTCATTGAATCAACTGTTTCTTGGTTTATTCTCTTACTGAAAATATACTGGCAGAGAGTTTTTACTTGATTTTGTGTCTCTGTCTGTATTTATTTATTTCCAAATTTATTTCTAAAATTCTGCTGCCATTCTATTATTATTTATGCATGAAGGCCAACTGTGTTTAGATTTCTTATTTGCTGTGGGGAAAGAGTCCCCATGCAGCTAAATGGACCTCATTCTGCATAGAATCATAGAATCAATAAGGTCTGAAAATGCCTGTATGATTATCAAGTCCAACTGTCATAGCACCGCCATGTTCACCAATTAAACCATATCTCAAGTGCCACAGCCACACACTTTTTGTACACTTTCAGGGATGGTGACCCCACCACTTCCCTGGCAGCCTGTTCCAATGCTTTACAACTTATTCCGTGAAGAAATTTGTCCAAACATCCAATCTAAACCTCTCCTGGTGCAACTTAAGGCTGTTTCCTCTTGTCCTATCCCTTGTTAGCTGGAAGAAGAGACCGACCCCTAACTGACTACAACCTCCTTTCAGGTAGCTGTAGAAGAGTGCTAAGTTCCTCCCTGAGCCTCCTTTTCTCCAGGCTAAACACCCTCAGCTCCCTCAGCCACTCCTCATCAGACCTGTGCTCCAGACCCTTCCCCAGCTCCATTGCCCTTCTCTGGACATGCTCCAGCCCCTCAATGTCTTTGTTGTCATGAGGGACACAGGACTTGAGGTGTGGCCTCACCAGTGCTGAGTACAGAGGGACAATCACTGCTCTGGTGCTGCTGGGCACAGTGTTGTGACAAAGACTGAAGTGCCATTGCTCTTCTTGGCCACCTGGGCCAAGAAGTGGCTTAGGGTCAGTCACTGTTGACCAGAACCTTCAGGTGCTTTTACTCTGAGCAGCTTACCAGCCAGAAATCTTTCCAGCTTTCCAAGCACATAATATTTTTTTTTCCACTGCAACGCAAGACTATTTCTGAATTAATGTTTTCTTTTAAAAGAACTGTCTCAGCCAGTCATCTTTTTGATATCTATGGTCATTTCCTGGACTGAAATTCAGGGTTGTGTTTTCTTTTCCTGGATCTGCTAATTGAACAAGACACTCTCCCTGGCAAGGCACTTCTCCTCAGTTTCTTTCTCTGTTAAAAGGGAATAGTAATATTTATTCCTTTACAGAGCCCTTTCACACCCACTATGGTGTGACAGAGACACTGTGGGGCATTATTAATCAACAGAATTATTGACATTCCCTAATGTCTCGAGGAACAAGACACTGTATTAAGTAAAATGGTTTGAATTATTTCAAAGCTGCTATTTTGACTATTTAAAGTGTTTTATGATCTGTGTTTAAAAAAGTAAATGGTTTAAGGGAAGAGAGTTGTGAAATATAGTCTCTACATTTAAAAATATTATTGAACTCCACAAACAATTTGGGCTGAATCTTCAATAATATGTCTAAATCACAGACATTTATATTAATATTTTCTCATTTATCCTGTTGCTCAAGTTGATTACAATGTTTGTTAATATTTAACTGGAAATGCTAGAAACTTCAAAACTGTGAGGTTTTTGTCATTCTAAAGTGAACTGAATTTTCTGCATTTACCTTGAAAGAAAAACTGTTCAGGCTGACAAATCTATTAGATACTGTCACCTATGACTTAGTGGTTTTTGTAAATGTTAGTTGTAGACAGAGAAATACAGTAGGGTGAGAGTGGACTGTATGGCAGACCATTCCATGCCTGAGGCACTGCTTCATTCAGTTAATTGTGCCAGCCAACAATTAAATTCATGGTACTAGTCAGATTTATTTACTGTGTAATCTCTTTCTCCCACTGCTTTCCTTTTTATCAATAGTTCAGAGCCTTGAGGGCTTACAGAAAGAACTATTGATGACCACAGTGTTCTCCGTAGATCTGGGATAATTCATTGTTAACAGCGACATTTTCAAGTCTGAGATCTGTTTATGAAGAAAACACTGTGCTGATGCTCCAGGGACTGCAGAGGGGAAAAAAGAAAAAGGGACATGAAAAAAAATTATAATGTGGCTTTTGTGGAAGAAGATGAAAGGTTTGTTTTGTTCTTGCTCTTTTTGCCCATATCAAAAATGCTGTTTATTGTGCAAAAGAAGGTATGATATAGACTTTAAGAGCTGATTGCTTTTGCATTGGTTCAGCTTTCAGAATAATAATGACAGGTGGAATGAGGACAAGTAGAACACATCAGGGACCTGTATCTTTGTGAGAGGTGAAGGAGGAGTGTGACACCCACACAGGGCAGAATATTTTGCACAGGGCTACATCACTGATAAACTTTCAGACTTGTTTTGTTTTGAAACTGAATACTATCGAGTAACTGCACAGCAAGGACCTACCATGTTTTTATTGTGCCCATTGCACTTCCCTTTAGATATATAAAGATGATGCTGTAACTATTTATTTAGGGAGGTTTATTTTCAAATTATAGTGTTTTCTTTTTTCCAAATAGTCTAGTTTTCCTCATCCTAGCTACATAGAGTTCTTGGGAGCAAAACATCTGGGGACAAAGCTGTAACATGAGTTTCAGCTGAGAAAGCACAAGCAGTGACTTGAGATTAGAGATGCTGTAACGTGGAAACAGGGTAGTATCATTCCATCAGATGTTGTAGAATAGAAGAGTCCAGGTTTTACCATTTGTTACCATTACCATTTGTTGAGAGTTTTTCAAGGTTTTTCCCTGGTAAGGTTTTGAACTAAAAGATAAGAGATAAGAGATTTAGGTGTTAGGAAGAAATTTTACTCAGATTGTAGTAAAGCACTGGCCCAGGTTGCCCAGAGAAGCTGTGGCTGCCCCATCCTTGGAAGTGTTCAAGGCCAGGTTTGATGGGATCTTGAGCAACTTGGTCTAGTGGGTAGTACCCAGCCCGTGGTGATGATGTTGGAACTAAATGATCTTTCAGGTCCCTTCCAACCCAAACCATTCCATGATTCTATGATTTGCAAGGAGCACATTTCATAAAAGACGGTTAATATACATTAGGTACAATAAGTTTGGAAAAAAAAGTCATTCATCCTATAAATCTATGCAAGTTCTACATCTTACTGGAAAAAATAAAAAAAANAAGGCAAATCTCAGGAGCTAAAACTCCAAAGACAAACTACTGAACAAGTTGTAGTGAGTTGACCTTGGCTGGCAGCCAGACCCCACCTAACAGCTCTCTTTTCCCCCATTCTCAATAAGATGAGGGGACAAAAATAAGATAGGAAAGCTTCTGGTTCAACATAAGGACAGGAAGATTATTTATCAGTCACCAGCATGGGCAAAACAGATGCATCTTGGGAAGATTAAGTTAATTTATTGCCAATTAAAAATAGAGTACGATGGCGAGAATCAGAGACAAAACTAAAGTCACCTTAGAGATGCTTCTCCCTTCTTTCTAGGCTAAAATTGTTTCCTTTATTTCCAACTCTTCTGGGCATTTTCACAACATTTAAGTTTTAAGGGGCCATTTACACCATCATTTGTCCCAAACTCTTACTTTTATCCAGCTTCAGTTAAACCTAACTTTTTTTTTTTGGCAAATATAAATCACATTTACAAAACAGGGGACACCAGCTGAGGGTAGTGCCAAAGACCTTAAGGACACCAAACAATTTAGATTAAAAAATATCCCAGTTCAGCTGACAAAACATACCTCATGAGGCAGACAAAAGCAAAACTGCCTACAGGTTCTCAACTATATTGAGGTAATGGAGAATTTTTTTCTGACTTGGGTGAGGAGCATGAGTAGGTTAACTGGTAACATCATGCAGATGACTGAGATAGCTCCTACAGGAGTGCTCCAGAAAGAAGGATTATTGTGCACAGAGCTGTGGTGAAACTGGAGTGAGGAACTACTAATTGCAAAAGAGAACAACACTGAAGAACCTCTGTTTTCCTTCTGTTTCTTTAGCCCTCACAGCAAATCATTCCTAAGTTTCCCTGCCTTCAGCAGTAGCAAGTTACATCTTATTTCAATGTTGAATTTGTCTGAGTTCAATGTCCAGTCCTTGATGTGATAATAAAGTATGAGAATAGTATTATAGTCTTGGTATAGTAACACAATAAAATTTTATGAAGCTATCATCATGCCTTATAAAGTAGCAGGAAAGGACACTACTTTTTTTTTTTTTTTTTTTTTGGCTTCCCCTTTGCAGATCATCTACAACAATGACAAGAACAATTATGGAAACAATTATTGCAGGGAGGAACAATGGTACTGAGGCCTAAGTTGCTCTGCATGAGCCTAATTTTACAGTAGTTTAACTTCAGTAAAATCAACCACAGTAACAGGAGAGGGAAATTGAGTGAAGAGGATCCTAAAATTCATCTTGATGGCTTGAACAGAATCCCAGCTGCTTATCAGGCTTGACTGAGTTCGATAATATTATCTTTATAATTATGTGTTAACTCAGTTGCTGCTTTCTTTCAGCGCTCAGAATCTCTCAATATATTGTTGTTACTGACTGCTTTTTTCAGGAGGCTGCTGCTCCGCCTGAATATCATCAAATAAATGAAGGTGTTGGGGAACTGTGCTCTGCAAAGAACTTATTTTTATTTTGTTTCTCTGCTTCAGGAATCTGCTGCTTTTCTGAGTTTTGGTTTGCTGTGTTTTTTAACTTTTGTATTCTGAGAAAATTCTAAGTAGAATTAGGTCTCCTACAGCAAAACTAATCCAGTAGTAGTTTCTTTTTGTTTCATAGCATAAGCTTATCCATAACGTTGCTATGGCTTACTGAAAGTTATTCCTTGTTAAGAAGACATGAAAGTAGAGAGTTATCTGTCAAGCACTGGTCATGATCAGCAAATCTGTCAATAAAACTGTTTTGAAAATAAAACAATAGGATGGGCAGCAATTTTTATTGATTTAGTAAACAATTAGCCTTATCTAGTTTTGCAGATTATTGTGCAAATTGCTGATTTGATTAACTTTGATGAAGTTTAGCTGCCTCTAAAATTGGAGTTAGAGAATGACAAGATTCAGGAAGCCCACAGCTGAGGTAGATTGGCTAAGCAATGCGTCTCGGTGGACTTTAGCAGAAGTTGTGCATACTCAGCACCTTAGTGAATCTGACTAGAAATGAGGACTGCTTAGAACTGAAATGGAGGAACTGCAAGCCTGCTTGTATAGGAGAACTCAGGCTGTGAGCTCGTAAAGAGAGCAGAACCTGTCTTCCCCTATTCACTGTTTGCTTAACGTTTTGTGACTGAATGAAAATTACATTCTTTCACATTGGTTGCGTGTCAATAGAAGATAAATATAGACTCTCAACAGTGTGCCCATTCTTTGAGTTACCCTGAAAATGGCAGACACACAGTCTTTACAATCTGATAACTTTTTTTCGTACAGAAATGATTAACATGAGCAGGAAGCAGGTTCAGTACTAGAGAGTGTTCAAAAATTCAACGTGGCATTTAACTCAGAAATTAAATTATAACTAAGGTCCCTTACATCTCTCTCATTTTAGTTTTTAATTATATGAGTCCTGATTTTCCTAGGTTTCATAAATTTAGACTTAAACTCTTGTTAAGGTCATAGTACTGTAGCCACAAGTATCATGCTCTAAGTTGTCCCACAACCAAGTTTTCAAGTAGCTATGTCTTACTTTCCTGTCCATAGAAATAACCCGAGCAAAATCTGAAGGATTTTTTTACCTATGGCTTGGATTTTTCTGCCCAGCTGCTCTGATAGAATTACACTTTAGTACCTCTAATCTGATCTATGAGACACATAGGATGTCCAGACAGAGCAGAAGCACATTCTGTACACATTATGTCCAACATATCCTGAATGCACTTCTGTAGGTGAAGTTCATTAGACTTTGTCTAGAACCAAAAATGTTGTTTCCATCTCAACTCAATCCTGTGCTTTGCTCTGCAGTTAACAGAGATAAGTGGATATTAATTGCACACAGTCTGTATGACTGCAAGAAGGGGAGAATTTCATTGTGTAAGCATAGGTGGTTAATTTGATGTCCTGCCCAGCCTGCAGCTGCCTCTACAGAGCAGTGCAAGCGCCTCATACGTCTTCCATTAATTGTCATGTTTGTGTCTTGAATATCTCAGGACCCCACAATTGCCAATAAATGCTTATGTTTAGACAATGAAATCCCGTAATGATAAGTTATAATCAGGGAGCTTGAGTTGTGTGGGGAAAGGAGGGCCCAGAATCAATGATGCCCCTGTTACACCTCCAGATTCTGGGAAACCACTACTCAGAGATTAAGAGATTAAAAGAAGGATTTCTGAAAGCACTTCAGATGGATTATGTTCTCATTGAATTTATTGGTAGCTATCTTTAAATGTTGAAAGTTTTTCTCTTACTACCTATCATATTTCATTCAGTAACTGAATAGTGACTCCAGTCCTCAGTCTGCCTGTCTTCCTTTCTTGTATCCCTGACCTGCTCACTTCATGAACTAACAGTATTTTATTCCATGGTGATTTTCTAAATTATAGGAGCATCCTAGAAACTTTTAACAAATTACTGCTTTGTGACAATGTATTTGATTTGTGTAGCCAGGCTTTGGTAACAGGGATGCTACAGGGGTGGCTGCTGTGAGACATTGCTAGAACCTTCCCCCATGTCCAACAGAGCCAACGTCAGCTGGCTTCAAGACAGGACCACTATCCAAGGCAAAGCCCACTGGTGATGGTGGTAGCACCTCTGGGGTAATGTATTTAAGAAGGGGCAAAGAAATTTTACAAAAAGTCTCCAGATAAAGAAAGGCATGAGATGCGACTCTGCTGACACCAAGGTCGGTGAAGAAGGAGGGGAGGAAGTGCTTCAGTGCCTGAGCAGAGAATCCCCTGCAGCCTGTGGAGGTCTGTGCTGGAGCAGTTAGTGGAGGATCATAGCCTTTTAGAAGGACTTAGAGGAATTTGTGGAGGACTGTTGACTATGGGAGAGACCTTCACACTGGAGCAGGGGAAGAGTGTGAGGACTCCTCTCCCTGAGGAAGAAGGAGTAGCAGTAAAACATGTGATGAACTAGCAGCAACTCTTATGTCCCATCCCCCTGTGACGCTGGTGGGGAAGAGGTAGAGAAAATCATGAGGCAAGCTGAGTCCAGGAAGAAGGGAGGGGTGGGAGGAACATGTTCTAAGGTTTAGTTTTATTTCTCACTATCCTGTTCTGATTGGTATTTAATCAAACTGTTTTTCCCAAGCTGAGTCTGTTTTGGCTGGGATGGTAACTGGTGAGTGATCTCTTCCTGTCCTTATGTTGACCGTGAGTCTTCCGTTTTCTCTCCCTTGCCCAGCTGAGGAGGGAAGGGATAGAATGGCTTTGGTGGTCACCTAGTGTCCAGTCGGTATCACAGAAATACTATTTTCTTGTAATTTAACTACAGCATGTCACTTCTAAAACAACCTTTTGTGTGGTAAAAGCAAAATACATGACTGAGTAGTAGGAGTAATAGTAGTAGTAGTAAACTCACGTGATGAGACCCATTTACACTGACCAAGATAATCTCTGTTTTCTTTTATTGGTTTTTTTGGATGTTTTTTCTTTTTGTCTTTTCTTAGACATGGGCAGAAATTGTCTTCTTATTTACCTGTCAGCACCAAGCTATAAGGTCTTACCATAAATAGGGCTGGCAAGTGCTATGCAATAAAAAAGAATTGTCTTGACCAGCTTCTGAACTATATAGTCATTACAGTTCCCACTCTGAGGATTCTTCCAAGCCAAAACCCTTATACTCTGATATTTAGGTGCTGACCAGATAAACTCTGGACATTTTAACAGGATATGGAAATAACCTCAGTTTCTTCTCTGCATGTAGGCTGCAAAAACAGGATCCTGGGCATACGCCTCAAAACTTTTGCTTCCTATTGAAGTACTGCCAAATGCTGTAATGTGTGTTACAAAGGGAGGACAACTGATTAGCTCTATTAATTTACATACAGAACAGTCCTCCTTTCACATGCTTATTAATAGAAAGATTACTAGTGTAATTGACCAAATCCACTCAGCACAATTAAAATGGATTTTAAGGGCTTTGATGTACATCACTGTAAGCAAAGGAAGCAACAGTTAAATCCCCAATTAACACAAAGAAAATATGAGACAGGATTTTGTATCATTTCATTGCAAGTAAACGGAACGAGAATAAATCCCCCCTCTGTAATGAAGTTTACACCCTACAACAAGCAAAACCAATTTAAAGCTATTGCAAATCTTAAATTATTCATTTCATTCTCAATAGGTCATTAAAAAGCTGCTTCTAGTTTCCAACATTTGAGTATGGTTCTTGGTTTATGGCAAAGAATGCAAAAGGGAAGGAAAGAAAAGGAAACCCCAAAGGAATTTAAAAGTTGAAAACAACAGAATGAGTAAAACAAAGCTGAAGGTCTTTTTATCCTTGGGATTTTCAGAGTGGCTTGAGAGGATTTACTGAGTGTATTGGAATCCCGTGCTTTTAGTTGGTTGAAAAACTAAAGGATCAACAATGTCCCGGATACTGTCTTAGTGACCCATACTCTGAGGGTATGTATGTAAATAAAATGCATGCCACTCTGACTATCCTGGTAGGACAATCAGGGCAGATTAACACTTGAAGAGCATGGTGTTAACATCATAAAAGCTTGCTCATATCAATCACTCTACTTTGCTCTACAGAGAGATATATGAACATGCTCTTTGAAATCATGCAGCTTCTGGAGCTGGAATTGAATCTTGATAGCCAGTTGATCAATCTGACTTGAAAGATTTATTTTGTTACCTACAACTTTCTTTCTTGGCCATGAGACATAAGAGTTGGTCTAGCATCCCCCTGTTTACCCTCCTGCCTGAGTGCCTCACAGAACCTTCTTGGTACTTGCCTGGAAGTATCACTTATTCTCTGGTTCTTGTATGAGTACTTGTATGTTGCCACACAGAAGGGGTATTTTTAGTCTTAAGGGAGCTGTGAACTTCACTTTGGAATGTTCTGGTTGTTAGCAACCTGTGGCATACCAGCAGCCTTCATAGTTCAGCTTAGTGACTGCCGTCGTAGTCCTTCTGTGATGGCCATGTGTGAATAATATTAACAGTGGAAAAGCACATTATTTGTTAAAAATAATTGCATGTAGTGTATAAAACCAGCTTTTCATTTGAAAGAGAAATATTTGCTCTAGTGGCAAGCATACAGTAAGATCTGCGCTATTATAACATGTCTTGTTCACTGTCTCTGAATGCAGAGTACTCTCTGCAGAGATGTGAAGAAAGAGTACCAGAATTAATGTGACAGAAAATGGAGATCCTGAGACAACTTATTATTTAAATAGGGAACAAAATAAAACAATTTCTCTGTAACATGGGCTGCAACACATAAAAAATTAAAGTTCTGACATTTTGTTCTCTCAGGCATTTTCTTTTCCAAACATGCAGAGATATTATAGGTGATGGAGGTAACTGCTAGCCCTTTTGTTATCTTTTCACTTCGTTTTCACTCTGTGATGTGGCTGCAGGGAACCTGTTATACACATGTATTAGGCTAGATAGAAGGTTCAGAAGAACTGGAAGAAAATTACTGGAAGTAACAATACTAGAGTTTGTACTGCAATAGGATTGGTGTGCAGCCTTTCTGCCTTTGAAAATCTGTGGGAAGCACCTTTGCACTATGATAGTGCAGGATTTTAATGTCTGGTCTTCATTAGGATACAATCTAATTGAAGCTCGGCTTACACAGAAAATATTGGAAGAGTTTTCTGCTGTGGTGTTGTTATTGTTGCTGGTTTTGTGCATCTGTGTGGTCTGGTTTTTTTGGTGTTCATTTTATTTTGAGGTGGGAGGGAGGGTTGTTGCTTTTTTTTTTTGGGGGGGGAGGGCAGTTGTTTTTTGCTACAGCTGGAATATGCATGTCTGCTTTTTAATTCAATTGAAAGTTACTGAATCAGTCAGTCTTGCACGTCTTTTCCTTGCTTTAGCACAGACTCTCCATGTTTCCTTGTCTTTCAGTATTGAGTCAGGGACACCTCTGATCAGAAACAATTATCTACACATGAATTATTGGCTTGGATGAAATTCCCCCCCATACTCAATGGAGAGGAATAGACATTTTCAAGCAGCAATTCTTTTCCATATTTCAGATGAATTGCACCCAAAAAATGATTATGTCTTTCCAGTTCTAATACAGAGAACCTGGCATGAGTACAAGTGTAAATATTTTTTCTGTCTGAAATAAGAAGTTATATCCAGGTTGTGTGCCAGCCTCTTATGGAGTCCTCAGTGACAAAATTCCACTCTAGAGTAGTTTGAAATGATCTACATTTTCCATTCTCTTTGTAGCACTTACTCTCTGTCTTGCTCATTGTCTTCAGCTTCCAGACAAAAGAGCTAGGATACATGTTCCTGAATGTTTCTGCTGGCTTGACAGCTCAATAAAAATATGATGAACCTTTTGAAGAGGCTTTTTTTCCTTTATACAAGAATCAAACTAATCTTATGTTAAAACCTTTATCACAAAATAAAAGAATTGCCACATGGAGTTAATCAGGAAGCACTATTCTATTTTTAATTGACAGTCTACCTGAAATCTTGCTAAATTGCAAGAATAGATTAAACTCTAGATAAAAACATCTACATTTGTATCTAGCAATAGGTATCTTCTTGTGTCTTGGATGCTAAATCTGTCATTGCTATCAGTGAATCCTGAAAAACAATTCAGGTGGCCATGAATGATAATAATAATAATGTAAAATCTAGAGTGGGATAATTTATCCCAAGACTCTTAAATACATTAACTAGAGGATAGGCTAGAAATAAGGAGAGCTCAAAACTTCTGCTCACAGGAGGACGTCTACATATAGATAATTCAAGCTTCTTACTTTACAACTGAATTGCCTACTACTTGAAAACCCTCGGTTAAAAGGAGCTAACAAACTCCTGACGGTCACATTTTCATGCATATTAGCAGTTCTAAATATAGATGATAAAGGAGTCCAGAGTGTTCCCCCATCAACACATGAAGATGTGCATAAGTTGCTGCTGCTTTTAGGTACCTTGCAAACAAATTTTCAAGTAGGTAGTTTATTAAAAAATGAATCATTTTGTTGCCTATAAAAACAGCACTGAAAATAAAAGGACTGGTGTATGGAAAGTTTAATTATGATTTAAGTGGATTATGCTGAAATGTTTGTTGTTCAGAAAATTACTTCATGAAGGTAGATGCAATTTCCTTCAGCTTTCTTACTCCCTGGTAGCATTTGTGATTGAATTGACTGCAAAACAAATCCTTCTGAATTGCTGACTAACCTTGCAATATAGATTGGTTACTAGCACTCTGGGATTCTTCTACAGTGAATTTACAAGATGAACTCTATGGAATACAGATTTAAATACCCTTATTCAGCAAGAGACAAATTTACTTTTTGTCTTTACCATGTTATTGGGCACCAAATCAGTGAATAACCTACTGAGTTTTGCAAAAAGTATTTGCCATCTATTATCCTGGTTTGAAACATGAACAAGTGAGTTTCTAAGTAACCTTATCTAGTGGAAGACATTTCTGCTCATTGCAGGGGAATTGGACTAGATGGCCTCTAAAGATTCCCTGTCAACCCAAGGTATTCCACGTTTCTATGATTCTATGATAAGTAAAAGGAAAGAAAGAAAGAAATTGTGTTCATAAACATATCCCAGCCAATAGAGGGGAAGGTAGAGGGTTCCTTCCAGATTTCAAGGTGTTCAGAGAAGGAATATAATAGTTTTTATTTCTAGCACATAATTTTCTTTTCTAATTTAGGAATCATCAGGATCCACAATTATGTCAAGTTAACTTTATAATTGTTTTCACTATTTACTATGATTATTTTATTATCTATGCTAATTTTTTAGCCTGAGTTTTTGTTCCAATCTAACTACCTAGAAGTCCTAAATGAAACTCTTTAAATAGCTGAGCTATAACCTTCATCCAACTTTATGTCAATGACATTGTGCTTCCCATACGATTTCCCATCATTGCACTTGGACTGGATGACCACTGTAGGTCCCTCCCAACTTAAATATTCTATTCTATTCTATTCTATTCTATTCTATTCTATTCTATTCTATTCTATTCTATTCTATTCTATTCTATTCTATTCTATTCTATTCTATTCTATTCTATTCTATTCTACAATCCAACATGATCTGTTTGTATCATTAGTTAATCTTCAAACACTGATTTTTCATATCTATGTATAGGGTATAAATATGACAACTTCACTGTGATCTGCAGAATTTTATCCCATTTGTATACTTTCATGAAAGCTACTCAAATTTACCCCAAAATGAGCATATAGTTGTAGAAGATTTCTACTGAAACCAAAATTGCCCTGTACTGTGTGCTGATGTAATCAGAAAATACATGAGAAGGGCAGGAAACATTGTGTCTCTATTTGAAATTGCAGTTTTTTGCTATATTTTTGTATATTATAATTCTCATTGATGTACCCTATTAGGTTGTTGGCATCAAGCAAAAGTAACACTGGCATTTTTGAAAAGTAGGGTTATTTACAAAGAATCTGTGAGAAATTTAGAAGTTAAAGCCTTATCAACAGAAAACCATCTTACCCATTTCCATAACTTACATGTTTTTAAAATTTTCTTCTGCTGTTTTATCAGCTTCTGTGTTCTCCAATTCTAGACAAAGAGGAGACCATGCCAAACCTTATTTTCAGCAAAGTGTTAGTGAGGCAGGTAATGGAATAATTTATCATATTTTGCTATTTATAAAAGATCAAATGATTATGAACCCTCAGATGAATGTATTATCTAAAATCCTTTTTGCATTTCCTCAAAGAAAGCATCACAGTGTGATAGATCCCCTGCGTCTCCTTATTAGCTAGAGAATTGAATTCCAGATGTTGCCTTCAACAATGCATGAGGGAAACAATAATTATTTTCAAAACTAACTCTCAACCTGTTACCAGTCATGGCAGGTGTACTTTCTTTCTCATGTCCTCTCTTGAATGTGTGGGCATCACTGTCATTGCTGAGTCCACTGTGTGTCTTATGCTGTGACACAGTCCTCATGAAAAATTGCAGGCAAGGATTAAAGGGATGATCAAATGAATACATGATCATCCTTCAAAGAGCAAGCTTACCTCAAAAGAGGTTGTGCTGTTTAATTTCACATCTGCAAAGGGCCCACTGTAAATCAATCATTCTTGGATTACGCCTGAGGCAGATGAAGGTCGCAGCCTTTAGTTTGTTGTTGGTTCAGTCAAACTGAGTCCCAGTACAGACTAGAGCTATCTAATGATCAGATGCATAAATTAATATCCCCCTATATCTAAAACTCTAGGAATGAAAAGCAATCATTGCTAAAATGAGATTTAGAAATAATAAGCTATTTTTTAGGAAAAATTGTAAGATGAAGCAGAGATAAAAATAAGACAGAGGTTAAAGAAATAAAATAAAACTTTGGGGATCGTGGACAGCACAGACACACGTTAAAAAATACAATTCATAACAGTATTCAGACTCTCCCAATGGCAATTTCACATCTAGTAGTCAGTAGTCATCAGACTTGTCATAGGATATAGGTGTAACTTCGACACATTATTCATATGAAGCTCTGGATCCTTCTTCTGCCATGCTCTTCCTCTTTTCCTAGCATCTTCTGCTATTTCCACTCTGCAAGACAGATGCCTCATTGCATGGAGTAGTGGAACTTTGGGATGCCCAGACCTGGACTATTTCTGGAAGAAGGAAGGCTTAACAGGCAATGATGACAATCAGTCTTGCCAATAGGCAAAAAACCACATCCTTTCCCATAATGTGTCACAGTTATCACAGTTGCATAGAGATCAGCTACTCAATTAATCTTTTTTGTTGCAGATAGCTGAGAGCTGTGACTCTACCAAAGGTCAGTGCTTCTAAGATTCAAGATGGAAATTCCTTTATGGTATAGAATCATAGAATCATTTAGGTTGGAAAAAATATTTAACATCCTCAAGTCCAACCATTTACCCAGCACTGCCAAGCTCACCACTAAACCATATCCCTAAGTGTCACACCTATACAACTTTTAAATACTTCCAGGGGTGGTGTCACAACCCTACTGCCACTCTTTCCTTGCATATACCTTCTGGAGAGTGAGATAGCAGAACGAGGGACCTTGCTGGCACACTATCCCTCTAACACTGGTGTGCTACCCCCAGGCTTATCTCTAGTGGCCTTGGTTTTATCCCTTTCCCCCTTGATTTGACGCTTTGAGATGAGACACTTAATCTCTTTGATTATTGGTCTGTGTGACTGCAGTTTGTGACTATGCATGTAATGAGGAATTCTGGCTCTCTCTGAAGAGAACAAGGCCCCCTTTCATTGCACATTAAAAACAGAAGATGATCTCACTGTGGTCATGGTACAGGGCTTGGTCTCACTGCACAGGCCCAGGAGAACCCCTGTACAGTCTATCCACATGTGAACACTTGGTGTGAATTGCCACGGTCACTGTACATTCACAGATCCAGTTTCAGAGCCAGTGGCTGAGCAGCTGGCTGGCAAGATCCCTTCAAACACAGGTCTCTGCCTCTGAGTGGCGTCAGTTGCAGACTTTTCTGTCGTGTTGATGTTGTGGGTCTCCTTTTCAAACGTGGGCTGTGGGCACAACATTTTTTAATGACTCTCAGCTCTCTCTTTTCTCTCTTTCTTTATGAATGGCTTCTTTGAAGCAGTTCTCCAAGTCTGTGTTGTTCTGCCCTATGCATGCCCTGCACAAGAGGAGGCTGCAAGGTCAATCCCTCTTTGCAGAAGTCTCTTCTCAGACATCTTTGGATTAACTTCCAATTCTCAGCAACCTGATTTTACTCCTGTCCCTCAGATACTTTGATTATTGCTTTTTCAGCTTTCTTTCATTTAATGGGGAAGATTGGTACCCTGTCTATGATGGCATAGATAGTGCCTCTTGCTTTTGACCTAGGGACATTTTAAGAGCTTAAGTGATTTCAAAGCTAACTTTGGTGAAATCGAGGAATGAGAAAAAAACCCCAGAAACAAACCACCAAACCATGAAGAAATGCATTACTGATAAGGGAATTTCGAACTGCACATCCTCAATCCCTCATTTGAGTGCCTGAGATTTTGTGACACATATGACCCTCTGTCAAGGGATCCCACAACTGCAGGCAGTTATTAACTGTAGCGGTCACCCAGCCGGTGGCGGAGCTGCCAGCTGGGTCACCCATGGTATTCGAAGCTGTGGCTCAGCCTGCCTTTTCAGTGGGGGTTTCGGATTGGGTAGATGACACCTCTTGGGACAGTGAGCTCTGAGAGGTAGGCAAGTTGAGGCAGTCTCCTGCCGTGGGCTGCTGTCCAGCTAGGTACCGCCCCCTCCCCTCTCTCCTCGTAGATGGTTTAGATGTTCATATAGTTGGTTTATTATTCATACCAAACTGGAATGTTCTGAAGTTCTGTTCTTCCCATTGGCTTATTTACATATGTCCCTCCTACGTCTGCTGCTTATTGGATACTGTCATCTCCCGTCATGTACCCCATTTGTCCTGTCCCTTGTTCCTCCCCTTTCCCCCCCCCCCCTTAAAAACCTGGTGCAATGGTTATTTTCTCACTCGTCTTGTCGCTCCCGTCCCTGCGGTGAGCCCCTGCCCCCCCCGGGGCAGGGAATAAACTCTTGGATTTACACCACGGGCGAGTCCTCCTAGTCCTTTTGCTGTCTCTGCGTTGCATCCTCACAATCAGCTGCTGCTAGCCCCAGCCTGGGCTTTGAACAGCCTCGGAGCTGCCGCGCGAAATATAAAGGCACAGCCTTGTCGCTGCACACGCTCTTGCGACACGCGAGATCCGGGCACACGAGGACATTGTAGGCCTTTGGCCAGCCGGGCGGCTAAGCGGCCTGCGACATTAACAAAGACCTTGCCATGCAGTAGCAAAAATGATGATCAACTCAGCAATATTATCCTTGCATGCCACCATGACCTATTTGTTTTCAGAGATAATATCTTTTTTATTTATTTGCTTTTCACTTCTGAAATTAACTACTTTAACAACAGGTTAAAAAGGAACTGGAATGTTTTGTTACAGGAGTAGACAGGGTACATTTTCTTTCATTCTGAAACTGAGATTTAGATAGGACTCATGCTTTCTGGGGATTTCATAAATCCGTGTCTTGGTTCCTCTTATGCATTCATATACTGAGCAGGCTGCTGGAAATTACAATGACATTCATCACTTTGGCCATGCCCTTGGGAGCCGGGAGAGTGTTGTTTTGGTCCTTCATCTTTTCATTTGCCCCATCTGGTTTAATTTGAAAGGTGCCTAATGACAGCCTGTTTTTCTCTATGGATTCTCACTTATACACTATTGGTGCTTTGCAAATCCTGGGTTATGAAGATCTACTGCAGTCCCATGAGGTAAGTGAGTGCTATTATCACTATTCAAAAAGGGTAAGGGATAAGGAAATGAGGTTTAATTTGTGACCTGACAAAGATCATGGTGAAGGTCTGTAAAATAATTTAGAATGGAAAAAAATGTCTCCCAAACTATGAGTTCTTTGTCTTTAACACAGCATGGATCTCTGACAGATGCAAATAACTCTCTAATGAGCTGAGGATCATTCTAGCTTTTGAAACAGAGAAAGAGTCCCAGTGAATAAGTTGTTTCCTCCATCTCACTCAGCAGCCTGTCTCTAAAAATTACCTTTGAGGATCTAATTCAGAAGCAGACTGCAGTAGGATTTTTACTTATCCAATCACTAGGAAAAGAAGTCTCCAAAACTTTTGTGATGAATAAATATCTGAAGCAAAGTTTTGTGATGAATAAAGATCTGAAGCATGACTATTTTTTTCCCCCAGAATTCTTGTTTGCTTTTAACAGTTACTTTTACAAAGCTGGATTTTAAGGCTACCAGCTCATATCCAACCAAAGCAGCTCAGTAACTATCATTGGTAGCAACTATGAACACATACTCAGATTTGTTAAAGACCCAACTATAAATTTGAATTCCTAGATTTTAAAATCCATCCTTGAAGTATGCACTTATTCACAGCTTTCTCTCCTCAGAAAGCTCCAGGAAGGATGTACTGCTCTCTCAAATCCTTTGTATTCTTCCTGGCTTCCTACTGGATGTGAATCAACTTTAAAAGAAATCTGCATGTCTATGATCTGTCTGCAGTTTAACTAAAATGTCATTGGAGGATCCAGAAGTGCTCCACTTCTCAGGCACAGCACAATTATATATCTTACATATATTGTTCCCCTGCTTAAGAAGCATTTTTCTTGGAGCAAGGATAAAACTGTGCAGGGATCTCTTATAGGACACAAAGATCCTTTTTCTGCTCCCAATGCCAGGTGCGTTTGTTCACTTGTCAGTCTTTAATGTGAAGCGAGAGAAATGTTCACCTGAAAACAGTAACAAACTCCTGCCAGTGATAACCTCTCCCCTGAATACATTTCTCAGACTAAATAGTAGCAGTGAGAATAAACTTTTAGTCATGCTGTTTAATGCAGTGCCGGTAAGTTCTATAGAGCAGAAGGTTGTTTCTACCTTTTTTTCATACCACCCAGCTCAGGAAGGACCACTCTGACAGGTGAATCTAATCAATAGCTATACATACATTTTGTCTCGATTAAAAAAGATCACATTGTATCCCCTTGAGGACTCTGATTTTAATATATTAAAAGAGATATGATTTTTGAACTTGATAGAAACCAATGCATTCTTATCCCATCAATAATACACAATGTGTAAATTAGTGTCTGAATTAATGTTGCGTGGCTTCGGTGAAAAAAATAGCAATGGCTTTATTACATAATAAAGTGTCCTTAATTGTTGGACTACAGCAGCTTTATAACATACCATTATTTTTGGTAACAACCTCTGTCTTTTTATTGATCCCAAAATGTTATCAGTCAGAGCCAGATTGAAAGTAAAACTGAAGAATAACATTACAGGGCTGATGCAATTGAGTGAAATAAATTGATGCTGGCCTGGCTTTGAATTCAAAATGAAATGTAATTAATGAGAAGATTTACAGAATAATACATTTCCAACTTTTGAAGCCAAATCTTCTCACTCAAAGCAATAAAGCATTACATGTAATTTAACTGCATTTCTCAAACTATGAATGGCTTGTTGTCAAGCCTCTTTTTGTTTGGTTGTTTGTTTGCTTTCTTGTGGCTTAATTAAGGAGCATCTCAAGGTACTGTTTGGAGCTACTCTAATGTCACTAAGCACTCAGAAAATGTGGCAGGACTGGAGACTGTGATGGCAACAGGCTATTAAAACATTTTCTTGTTCCCATCTGTTTAAACGCAACTTATGGATTTAAGATTTCACCTTAAAACAGTTATATTTTTTATTTTTTCTGTGTGTGGGGTTCTTTTTGTTTGTTTGTTTGTTTGTTTGTTTGTTTTTTATCCTATGGCGAATTTTAAGACCTGAGAAAACATTACTGGGGAATGCAAACTAAGCGCTGTGATTTAGTTTCCAGTCCAGATCCTCCAGGTTCATCCACAACTCTGCAAAACAGGCATATTTAGGGAAGAACTTAATTGGGTAACGAGACCTACACATGTCCTTAACTGATTTCTTAAATCAGTGCATGGTCTGTAATCCTTCAGGGCTGGATCTTGCATTTTACCATGTCTTTAGCTCTGTCAGAACAGAAATGGTAATAATGAACAAGTTTAGGCTATAAATATGGAGAGCCTATACAATGACATCAAGTTTAATAGCAAGAAAATAGCTATTTTGGGAGGCTATATTGAAATCTATTGTCTGGGTTATCTTCTACAAATCTATACATAATAATATTGATATTCCTGATAACGGAATTCATTTTGTCTCACTCCCTCTTTTAATCTTCCCCAGGAGCAACACTGCTTGTGTAACTTTTCAATGGTTCAAAAGTTTTCAGGTATAGGCAAGCACACAAATATTTAAAATCTAGAATGAAAATGGTAACACAAAACTCCATTATTCACTTCAACTTGATCAGAGTGGGTATTTTATTCCAAGAATGTAAGAACAAGTGTGGGTGTACCAAGGGAGTGGGAAGTCTAAGGCAAATTGCTGAGTTCAAAGTGAGAACCTATATGGAGAATTGCAGAAAGATTGTTAAAGAATAAAAGACTTGGTGATTAAGTGGCAGATGAAATTCAGAATAAATAAATGTAAAATGACATACATGGGAAAAAACAAACTTCACATGTAAAATTCTGGGCTCTGAGCTAACTGCTGTTACACAGAAATGAAATCTTTGGGTTATAATATATAATTTTATTGAGGTCAGTGCCCAGCTCTGGTAAAAAAATGCAAACTGATTGTTAAAAATTGTTATGAAAGAGAATAAGACAGAAAATATCATTGTATCACCATGCAAAGTACTGGTATGCCCACATCTTAAATTCTCTGTGCAGTTCTAGTGTTAGTTTCAAGGGCATAACACTCCTAGAAAAGGCCAAGTGAACAGTAGCACAGGTAATCAATGGTGAGACGCAGATTGCACATGAGAGTAGACTGAACAGGATGCAGCTCTTCAGGGAAAAATAGTGGAAACAGAGAGAGAGTTGTAGAAAGGGTGATTAAATTTTTGAGTGATGCACCAAAGGATGTAGGAAATAATTTTCCGTTGTCTCTACCCACAGTGAACCTAGAAACTTCAAGTTAAGGTAGCTGGCAGCTTTATAGCAAACAAAGGAAGAAAATATTTAGTTCATGTCTGGAATTCCCTGCCACAAGGGGCTGTGTGTGACTGGATGAAATCGTAGAATAACAACACAGTGAGGGCTAATGAGCCCAGACGACAGGTCTGGCTCAGACTGTCCCTGAGCTGCAAATTTTTGAGGAGCAGAGGACTGTTCTGGCGTATCATTGCTGTACAGTCTCTGTGTCTGTATCCTCCTCCCAAGGAAGCTGCTGCTGGCTGCCTCTGATGACAGGACGCTAAGATAGCTGACCTAGGGCAGCTGCTTTTTCATCTGTGTCATAAGCCATCCATCCTCAGTCACCACTACTGCATGTTGCATGTTTATAGCAGTGATGGCTGCAGAGTTTAAAATTTCCCTGTCTGCCTTGCTAAGGCTCATGATGTTTCCACCTCAGAACACAGCATCCAGCCTCCACCAGGGTTTCAGTTGAACACATACATTTTTTTTTTTTTTAATCTAAATCTGGATTTACTCTGGCCATTAGAGAGATAGAGTTTGGACAATGAATTGAGATTAAAACCTGAAAGATTATAAAGCTGCCAAGGTTGAACAGAGCTCAGCACTTACATTATCTCTCTCCACAAGCTGTCTAGTCCTGCTTATCCACACAGAAAATGTAAATGAAGCTTTCTAAAACAACAAATTGATGAAATTAACATTAGCAAAGCTCACTACTTTCTCTCTGACTGAAGATTATAGATTGGAGAAAAATGTCTAGGTTCGGCATGTAAAATGCAGCTGAAAAAAATCTCCTTTTTCTGTATTTGCTCAGTACTCTCCATTCCTGCCTGGTAATCTTTCTGCCCCCAACCCACTTCCTACAAGTTTCTTATCTGTGTATTCTTGAACTTATCACTGCAAAATTGAATTCTCCTTTACAGTGGAAGTGGTAGAAACCCAGCCTGCACTAAAGGAGAAAAAAATACTATTCAATTTGTTCAAAACTGCTGCGCAAATAAAAACAAGAAGAAAATGACTGATTAAAATGAAACTCCCAGCAGTAGATTTTTGCATTGAGTTGGAATTTGTTTCTCCTGAAGCACACTGGCTGAAAGTTTCTCTCTGTTTATCAGCTGAAGTACTTCTCTTCCTCCAAAATTTATCTGAATTCGCACTTGTCAGCTTAAAGATGACTGAGGGCTAAATTCTGTCCTATTTTATTAAGTGTAGCAATGCAGTAAGAAAAAATGAGATGTCTTCCCACTTACTTGGTAGTCTCACCTGGAATTTGAGGCAGTCTCTTTCAAGAGTGAGGAGAAGAAGATGCTTTATTGTTGCTCTTATTATGTTTGCATAAAATATGACTCCCAATATGCTTGCTACAAAGTTTTAGCACTAAAGTTTAAAGACAGCATTCCTGTTTTCATAGATGACTTCATCTTCAGTGAGTAAATGAGCTCTTTACAATCAAGTTAAATGTCAAGTATATACATGGACTTTGCTTTCATCTTTAGAAAATGTCCAAATACTTGAAATGACAGGGTAAAGACCCAGCCAATGAGTCTGTCTAGCCTGGTACCCTGTCCCCAGAAGTGCCAATAGGAAATGCCATTAAGTGATAGCATGTGAGCCTGGCCACCCTCTGCACTCTCATATTCCCTGCAAGAACTGTAATCATTGGATAGGCATGCCTTTCTATTTCCAACTTTTGTTCCTGGATGTCCTGGCCATGAATTTGCCTAAACTTCATTTGAACCTGCTGACGTTACCTGACTCTCCCACCTTCTTCAACAAGAAATTCCAGAAGCATGTAAAGAACATCCTTTTATTTATTTTTAAATCACCTCTAAGCAGTTTCCGTGAATGTTCTGTGTTTCAAGTACAGAAGAATTCCTAAAGGACAACAGTATTCCTCAAAGAGCAGCCAGCATCTTGAGTAGAGATAATAACCTATCTTGCAGAAGTGTGAAGTATTGAGACAATTTTTTAGCTAAACGAAAACCTTCTGCAGTGTAACTAGAAGTAGCAAGCTACAGATTGTGTTTCATATCTGTGTATCCACTTTCAAACACAATTACTAATTTCTTAAGCTTTTCACCTTAATAAAAGAAATTTTTCTTTCCTTTTAATTGATGGTCTAGTTTTCAGAGTAATTTTGACAGTTGGAAGAAATCGAAGATGTCCCAGTCTTCCAAGAATAGACTCATCAAAGGGAACAGACTCCTCACAATGCCTGGAGTCCCCACATAGCACTACTAACTTCACGTCAAATTTGTGAATGCTCCTCCAGTAAGTTGCAAAAGGTTTTCTAAGGATTGATATTGTAGCTGTCTATTTAGGAAAAATGTCTTCCAATGTCAAGTCTTAACTAGATAATTGTTGACATCTAGCAGAACAAGAGGTATAATTTCTTAAACCTCTGAGACAAGTCTGCATTACAACACAGTCTTTCTAACATTTAAGGATCTTGGAAGGGACAGCATGAGAAATGGGCTGAGTTTTCACCTTTCCTCTCTCGGTCATAGGTAAATAAATTATGCCCTAATGTGAGCTACAACAGTCTCCCATGCAGAGCTTGATACTGGCAAAATAGAAAAAGGTAGCACTGCCTTTCCTGGAATGCCTCCCTCTGCATTGCTCCCAAACACTGAGATAAAGACTTTGTTTAGCATTGCTGAGAAAACCTCGTATAAAGAAGTATTACACCTAAAGAAATTCCAACCTATTATATCTACTTAGTCTTTGTAAGGGAAATGGGAAAAATTGAATAAAAATTATTATGCCATCAGAATTGTTATTGCTATTATTTCTACATATAGCCAGTAAAGGCAACTGTAAAAGCCGAGGCCAACATCATGAGGATATTTCCTTTCAGTTTTTCTGTCCACTCTCTTTTCAGTTTGGTGTACTCCAGGTTTCTACTCTCTCCTCCTCAATGGCCGATTCTGAGCTGTTTTATCACTGCACTCCCTAGCCCTTCAATTTAGTGTGTTATTTGTGTCTCTTGTACTTACCTGAAAACAAACAAATCCTTCCTGCAACTGACATGTTATTTGCTGGGCTTCCCATTACTCTCCTTGATTAGGTAACTGTCTTTTCTCCATTCATCACTTGACTGTTGAGTTCATTTAGGATTGTAACTATGCACTGTCTTGTCTGCCTGGTACCTGATATGGTACCTGATCTTGACTGATCAGGCAATGGATGACAACAAGATAGATTGCTATAACTTGATAGTAACTTGTTGATACATGGAAATATATTACCATGCATTGAAACCAAAGGATTGTGTCTTTCTTTGGGCATGATGACAACCCTTTATGTCTAAGCTAATTTTGGTGTTTGTGCAGAATGTAGATAATATTACATACCTAAACGCATACATACCAACATTTCTTGGCCTTTTGATTTGGTTTGATTTGTTGATTTGGTTCCTGCTATTATGAACCTGTTGCTGTAGGATATTTAGCGTCCATTAATACTAGCAAAGAATGAAAGCAGTGAAGATATGCTCTGCTCATATAAAATATTTCCCTCAGCTACTTTAATCTGCAAAAAACTATCAGACTTCAGAGCTCACTCACACAGTCCTTACAGTTTTCAAAAATATTCTCCTAAGAGAGAAAAACATTCACTCAACCCTTCCCTGCAATGTATTTCTCTATATGCTTCTTATGATGCTCATCAATTTCTTCACTTTTCCCTTGTTTCCTCATTTTATTCTCCAAATTTGTATTCAAATCAAGAATTGAGAATAACATGTGTATGTCCACCTAACTATACAAAATAACGTGCAAACAAAAAATTAAAGAAGACATTGAAATGTGTCTGTTTTAGCATACAACTATGTGATCTACTAGAGAAAAATGCCAAGTTTCTGACAACCCTCAACTGTCTTCTTAAGCTTTTTAACAAAGATTAAAAAACGGGTTAAGACAGCTCATCTTAGTCATCTGTTTCTTCCAACCCTGACCATAGCTACTGTTTTTACTGAGGATCTTCTCAGGCTGAGAGTGAGGAGCTGACCTCAGCGGAGAGAAGGAGGTCTGGTAAGGTAGGCCATACTAAACCACAACATTGGAATGTCATTGAAGATGTCCACCAAGTGACATGGTGTGCTGAAATAAATTGATATTAAATTTGTATTAATAAAATATTCAATATATATTTGTAGAATACTAAATTTATGTCACTGTGCATGTTCAATGAGGAACTGTGTTCTAGGCAACCCAAGCACCACCAGCCACTGAGCTTCTGCTGCTTCACCATCTTGTTGTGGCCAGGGAGCCCTGGAATGCCAATCCTGCCTTTGGGGAGGTGAGGGTGAAAGAGCCAGTGCACTGCTGCTGTATTTTAAATGTAACACATTGGTTTCTTGGCCTGGAAAGCCTTGCCTCTGCTGTTTTCAATGGCAAACCTGGCTTCTCCTGGAGGATCAAGGATATGTTGTACTGAGGAGTTAGCTTCAGCGAGACCAGGTAAGAATCACTCTTTTGCCATCTTGAACCAGGTGAAAAGATCCCTCATCAGACCCTCCAGGCTAACATCTCAGCTGCATTCAGAAGATGGGACTCTTGTCTCCACAGGCGCAAGAAGGAGTCTATGAAGAAAGTTCTGTGTATCACTGAAGGAGAATTTGTATTTCCATCAATACCTATGGTATTTATTTAAATATCAAAAGCTTAGAAATCATTTCTATAAATGCTGAGGGTATAAAAACCTGTTTGTCTCTATTAGAGAATTGTCTAATAATCAAATTTAAATAGTTCCTGTGAACTTAAGTAACTTAAATCCACTTGACAAGTGGCATTTAAGGCCTAAGGAAATATAAGTTGTTGTCCTGTTGCTAAACGATCTTGCCCCCAAACTAGGATTAAGTAATTAGCTGGTTATCTTCTACAGTGAGCTAAGCTTGGCCATAGTACCGTGTTGATGTACTGTGCATAATGCTCTGGCTCTCACGCTGCTGCTGTTGCTGAAAGGCTCTGTTCTTTGGTGCTCTCAGCTTGATGGATAAATTTGTTATCTTACAATTTATCACTCTCTTTGTAATTCTTACTTGACAAAGCCCATTTCTGAATACATCTTGTTGAGTTTCTTTAGACTGAATAAAAAGAGAAATGTTTGTACAGTAAACTCTTCCTTCAAGTACTCAGGCAGCTTCTTTATACTCGTGTGCACACATTCGCAATCCTTTCAATTAATTTCCTGCTGTATCTCAGAACAATTTCTCTTCTGATGTTTGCTATTGCTTGTCTGAGATTGTGCATGCAGTGTGGCAAAACTTAAATAAAAAAGATTTTCCTGAAAAGCTTTGAAGACTGGGTAGCTCTGAACCCTGGGGAGAAAGGCTGTGCTCTCTCATACGGGTGTTAATTTGAAATTATTGATAGTTTTGTTCACTGCTCTTGTGGGTCATTTTTAAGGGGGGATATGAAATGATCAGGCAATATCCTCTGTGCTGGACAGGTAGCCCTATCTCAGAGCATGCTATTACTGACAGCCATTAATGCAGGAGGTGGAATCAGCAGAGCGAGGGAAGACTGGCTAAGCAGAGAGGGCTGGGATCTCTTGGGCTAAGGCACAGCAGGTGAGCTGATGCTACAGCTGTATCTGCTGTGTTTTTTCTGTGCGTGACAGAAGGATTTCAGTTCACCAGGCTTTTGGTAAAAAGCACTTCACAAAGCTCTGCATTGCATGCTGCAGTGAGAATTATTATCTTTTGTTTTACCAGCTGATGTGGTCTGCAACTGGGCAAGTTCCAAACCACAACAGAGTGACATAAAAAACATACGAAGAATTGTGCAGATGACAAGGTTCAGAGAGAAACACAACCTTTTTTTTCTCTCTCTAATGGGAAATGCCACAATTCTTCAATATTTATGTCCTACTTCCACTATAAAGGCATGTGTGCTCACTTTGGAGAAAGAATGGCATTTTTGCACAAGAGGTTATACAAAAATGAAATCCATGGATAATGAGGTGAATGTGCTGCTCCAAGGAGGAATAGGGCTTTCTTATTCTGAAATTTATGTGGCCAGTATTTACTGTGGGCAGAATTTCACTACTTTAAAAGAAAAATCTTTCTTTTCCTGTTCAGACTAAAAAGGATTAAGGCACTGACCTGAAACATAACATAATAACACATATAGATTTTACAGAAGAAAAAAATTAATTAATTTATTAGCATATACATGTATTATTTCAGCTTATCACTTTATACTACTTTACACCCAACCTTCCAATTTAGCCATGAATTTTCCTTCGGTCTGCATTGGAAGCTTCCTGAAGTCAATAGAAAGCCTGCTGTTGAATTCTGATGGGCTTTTGCTTAGGTTTTAAAGGAATGTATACTCTTGCTTGACTGTGTGGTTTATATTTTGATGAATTGCTTGTCATATTCCCTTGGATAATTCATTGCTTCAGTGGAGAGAGAAACCCAAATCTTGTGCAGTCACCCCATCTTTTATAGGTATTGCAATTTACAATATATCAATCATCCATCTGTTTTTAAGGAACTTACAGCAACTTTGCAAAATTATGTAAGACTAACATTCAGAGATCAGAACTGGCGAGGTTTCGTTAGCACATAAAGAATCCTCCATATATCCAATGACATATTTAATTTACATTGAATTCTGCTGAATACTCATGATTTCCCAAATGCTCTCATTAGTTGTCACAGTTGAGCTACTGTTATGCCATGGTCAAGAAGTAAAGAGGCAATGGAGACATGTTCTGGAGCCCATCCGCACGCACTTCACAGGAAAAGCACATGACAGTCAGTGACAACTTTGCTCTCAAGGTGTGTGAAAGGCTGAGGGAGAGGTCAGTGTGTTGGACGGCTGCAGGGCACATGGGTGCATGGTCTCCCACTGCAGTAGTAATACTCTCCTGAAAATCTAGCAGCAGCAGTAGCAAATGTGAGCTTTTGCCCTGTCTACCCCCTCATTCTTGAGGAAGGAAGAAATTAAACTGCTGAGATGCCTTGCAATGGCTCTAAGTCAACACATAATTAGAAGGCCAGTAGCAGCAGCAACTAAGGATATGACCTTGTGTTAATGGTATTTTCTTGTACTATACTCCTGCTTTCTGCTGGAACAGGATTAGGATTTCACTTCTGTTTCAGCCATGTTTTATTATTATGGTAGCCTGCAAGCTGTCATAATCCTGATCTTTATTTTCTGTCTCCATTCAAGTGAGGCTATTCAGCTTTTTTGTTTAGTGATAAACCTGTGAGAAGATAGTACCTACTTTCCACTAATTGGAGTGGGTCTTGCTACAGGTCAGGGCTTTTTAAAAATTATTTGGACAACTTAAATTAAATTAATTAGTCATCTACATTCCATCAGGGAGAGGGTTGAGGGCTTGAGAGAAGGCAGAAAAAACCTCTTAAATTAGCTCATATAATTATTCTTATTTGAAATGGTGTATACCACGTCTTGATAGGTTTCATGAGGCAACTTCTTCACCAAGGTCTTGCAGTCTTTCATTTCTTGTGTAGTGGTCATCCAGAAAACCAGAGAGGCCCTGACCATGTGTCTCACAGCCAAGACTAGCAGATAGAGGACACAATTAATCTTTCTAAATTTTAGGTATCTGCAGGTGCTCAGAGGAATGAAAGAGGAAATTCTGGGCAGGATTCACCCTAAAATAGGTATCTGAAGCATATTAGATGATTCATACTCTCAATCTTTGTGAAATGGAACCTAGGGTGACTAGTACAGATGCACAGGACAAAACCTAAAATCAAGCAAGTTGTGTCTCATCAATAATTACACCTGCAACGGTTGTGGCCATTAAATTAGTGATGAGCGCTGGTTATGTGCTTGTATTATTTGGGAATAAAAATTGCGGACCACAACAAAAAATGACATCTTTCAAATATTTTTTGAACCAGATGATGGGCAAGTGTGAAATTATATGGGCCATAAATGACAAAGCGTTTTCTGTGAGTAAATTATATCATCTCTGATGTGTAACCCTGTCAGACTTGAGACTGGAGGAAAGTTTGGTCTAAGAAGCAGGCCCTTCACCATAAAGTGGGATGTGAATACTTTTGATTTCAATAAATATAATTTAAAAAAACACTGCAGAGGGACGCTAGTGATCTGTGACTCATTTCTACCTGGAATTAGGAAATAATATCAGTTCATTTAATCTTTTTCATTTGAGCAGAGGGATTGGAAAAACAGTTGTACCCAGGATGCCAGCATTTGTCCCTTTAATTTAAGACTGTTTTTTAATGTTAAAAAAAGAAAATATGTCTCTGTGTGTGTGTGAACTTTAATGAAAATGGCTCTTACAACATAACATTATGAATGCCTCAGACACTAACAGCAAAAATAATCTTTGCCAATAATCAGCTTCGTAATGATTTTCATTTATCTTTGTTCAGAGTTATTCTCTTTGATTGAGATGAAGAGGAACAGCAGGCAGTGCAAATTCAGAGCAATGACAGGTACATTCAGAAGATACTCTAAGGCTTTGCATTATGAAAGCCCCTTCTGATCTGCCATGTGTACAGAGAAATTGGCATGGTCCCTCTTAATAAAAGAGGTAACACAAAGAGCTTTTATTGGAATAAAGGCTGTGTTCTTATTAGATATTGCAGCATGGCTTCACTTATTATGATTTTTTTCTCTTTTAATTTTCTTTCTGAGTTCAGTGTTCCTGCAAGGTACAGGAAGAAAATATTCATGAACTGCATGACAGTTTTACCAGGATTTGAACTTCTGACCGCTTTAATGTAAAGCAGGATACTTTCCACTGCTTCAGAGAGACCATGAGACGAATGCTGCTGAAGAGGGAAGCCCAAGAACGTCAATCTGAAAGGCAGAACCGGGGAGCTGAAGGCTAATAGGGCTTGTTATTTTCCTTTATGTTCGCTGGCTTCTCTACTCTGATTTTGAATTAAGGTAACTTTTCTTATAGGCACTGTGTGCTTAAGGTGCTTGTCAGTCAGAAGAGCAGACCTAAACCTCAGCTTTCAATCTAATTCACTCACCTATCAATAAAATTAAAGACAAACTCTGGGATGTGGGATTAGACAGTGCTCCTGGTTTCTAGACAGATGACTGGTGCTTAGTAATAATGGCCATATTGTAGTAGACTAGACCTAAACCCTACTAGCAAAAATGTGTACAAAGTAAAGTTCAGTCACATTTCTAAGTTTAACTTTCCATACTCTAATTTTCTCAGATTGGCTAGGGCTAGAAACAATGGGAGCAACCTGGGAACACCAATGACAGGAGCATGCAGGTTATTTTTGTTTTTCTATTTTTTTTTTCCTTAAGACTTGAAATCTCATATTCATTCAGAAACTATGTATAACCCCTTTCCTCCCTTTTGTAGTTCAGGAGACAAAATTCACATGATTCTCTTTAATCTCAAATTGCAAAGGTGACATGCAAGCTGCATTTACCATTTTGCTCGATGCTCTTCAGGGACGGTAATCTTATAACTATGACCCCAAGTGGCCCCCAAACAGTACCTTATGGGCATTGGCACCTGGTATTTATTCTCATGCGGTATTATAAATCCAGAGAGTCTTGGGAATTACTCTACTATAGCAGTGCTATCACTACTTATGTTTATACCAGTAACTTAAACTTTGACAGAAAACATTTCTGTGCACTGAAATTGGAGTTCCCACTATAAAACTCAGCACAGCTGTGTCCTGCAGTTACTCATGGTAAGGGATAATTTTTGAAGAAAAACTTACTTCCAAAGACCATTCCAAAGAGGGAGTCCACACATATAAATCCAGTTTTGTAGAATAAGAAGATGGGCATGAATAATTCTATGCCAGTGTGTCAGGGTTGCTCAGCCCACCCTGGAATGTTGGTGGGATAACTCAGCTGTGACACCACCCCTAGAAGATGAAGTGGTTTCTCCCTGAGTTACCTTACCTGGATATGTTAATCGCAACCTGTCCCCTGACCCTATCCCTTGCTCACTCTGTACTCTCCCGCCTGCCTCTCCTCCCCTGTGCCCCTTGCCCCCTGGCCAGACCCTATAACAAGGGTCTCCCAAGGCCATTCAGTCTCTTTCATCACTGGACCCCTTCAGGAATAAAGTGCTTCTGGAACTCCACGCGACTGAACCCTCTGATTCACCCTGGTAACGCTCGGGCCATCTGCCTGGGGGGAGGCGGATACTTGCCAGAATATCGGCTGGGGTAGAGGACAGAATTATCTGTTCAGTACCCGGCAGTACTGGCCAGAGAGGTCTTTCAGAGCTTCCAAGACCCTCCTGGTGAAAGCAGAAGTTCCGCCTGCCCCAAAACCCCCCCGGGGACAGCGTTACCAGTGAATTTCAGCACCAGGCATATTTGATATATTAGTATAGCTCTTTTTGTTCATAACTTTCCCCCTAACTTACAGTTCTCCAAGTTATTATTTTTAATTATCTGTATCTTATTATTAAAAAAAAGTGTTTTCAGCAGAACAGATAATTACTTGGTAGATTTATTAGTTTCTAAAGTTAATTTACTTTATTAAGATTCATGCTTACATTTTTAGTACCTCCATCTACCTTGTAATTACTATGAAATTAATTTTTGTCTATTCTTAAGCCATGCTTGTTCTTCTTGTAGATCTAACTTGCTATTATTTCTGTGCTGTTTAGATGAGTATGTGTGTATTCATATTAAGAAGTGATGTACTGTATTAAAATCTTATAAAATAGCCTATAAGAAGAAGGTAGAGTCAGCAATACATCTGTTCTTCTTGACAGATGTTTGTCTGGCACGTGTTTGAGACCTTCGGTGATGGGGGTTTTGCAGTGTCCCCAAACAAGCCTTTCCTGCGCTCTATATACTTTATCTTTACAAAGCTTTTTGCAGGTCTGCCCTAGAACTCTCTGGTGGCTTAAAGCTGCTGCTTTTTGTCTCATCACAGCCCTAATACTTACTGTCTTTTGTCACAGCCTATTTCAGACCTCTGATCCTTCCTGTTGATCTTCCTGGTCTTTCTCCATATGTATCTCTTTGTTTGGTTTGATTGATGGAATTCTGTTGTTGTTTTGTGTTTTCCACTGTTTGTGTCAGTCATGTGTGGTTAGAAATGTGTCGAACCTTTGTCACCCACCTTCGTGAAACTGTCTACAAAGATAAAACATGACATAGCTCTCTGTAATGTGAGTTATGGAGATGGATGTTTCTGTGACTCTGTGCCTTCTTCCTTTACTGTATAACTGAACTGAAATCAGGAAATCAATGGTAAAATTAGTGTGGGTTCTCAAGAGGCCAAAGACCTCCTCTGTAGACTCTGAGGTGTTTTGTTAATGGTGAGTGGAAAAACAAAGTAATTTGGATTGTCATCTTGCACCAGTCCTGAAAGGCACATACAGGTGCTGCCACTACTAAGAAAACACATAGTCCGTTGAATGTATAGGTCTGAGTAATGAGACAGACCAGCACACCCAAACACAGAAGAAAACAAGCTATGAGTACAATTTTAATGGTAAATTTCTATGCAGCGAAGATGTTTCTGCTCAGTCTTTTGATATTGCTTGCTTCTTAGATATATATTTAGCTTGCTTTTGTGGGTATCCTGTCTTTACCACTGTTGCAGGAGATAAACAAATGTAGATCTTAAACAATATTTCAAAGCTAATGTATGGAAAAATCAAGGTAACAGGAGAAAATCTTGTAAAAGCTCCTGTAATATTATTTCTTTGTTTATATGAATCTATTTTCTTGTATTTATAATATATCTATCAGATGTCTGCAGAACAAGCCCACTAGTATATACATTCTTTTCTGATTGTAATGAATGTATTTTGTTTTGTTAATCAAATAAGGGGATTGTAATAAATGAATTTTGTTAATCAAAAATTGCTGAATATTTGTTGTAGCTTTGATTTGCTGAATATTGGCTGTAGCTTTGATATGTAACCTTGAGTTAAGCCTTAGGCATCCTGATAAGATAAACAATGTATCAGCTCACACCCGCTGGCGCCACCTGAATCAAAGAGGCCCTGGGAAGAAGAGATAGTCACAGGCAGAACACAAAGGGAGGACGTATGAGGAAGACGTCGCGCCTTTATCCCTGCAACCCCAGGAGGCAGAAAATGACCCCCTAGCAACAGGCCGTGCAGGTGCAAAATACTCCACTAGAGACACGCATCCTAGAAGTCAAGAAGTGTAAATAGTGTAGCGTTCAGGAGGGAGGTGCACGCCGATAGGGGAGCGATGACTCCCTGGCCGCCCAGCGCTGCCTTTGCTTGCTGTCGCTTGCTAAATAAACAAATTTATTTTAATTGACTTAATTGGGACCAATTATTTTATCCGCACTTATAACACTTAACTTCCACCCTTTTAAACATTAATTACAATTTTATTCTAAATATATTGGTCCTGTGAGGATATGTCCGTGCTTGTATTATTCCAGTTAGCTATTTTGATTTTGCAACTTTAAGATAAAACATCAGTCATTTAATTTCTTTACTATACAATCAAACACATAAAGGCTTATCTGCAGTTCCTGCTAATTGGCCCTTGTTAATTCATATAAAGGCCTGTTTGATAACAGCTAGCATAAAGACAAGAGAACAAAATTTGGAGCTGTGGCTCAAAACATTCCTGCATTAAATGGCTCCTCAGATTAGGTGGTGTGTGCATGGAAGTGGAACCAGCTATGTAGGGAGTGGGACTTAAGGCTTTACCCCTTTAGAAAATGGCAGCGAATAAACACATAACTTTGTGGACACTCTTCTGCCCCTGAATATGAGCAATATTGTGGTCATTTGTGAGCACTGAGTGTACATTTGGAAATAAGGGATTTAGGATCAGAACATGAACCTAAAGCATAGCTTTCTGTTCCAAATGTACCTATATTGAACAGTGACTATACAGATCTTTGTTATACCAAAGTCCTTAAAAGTCTGCAATTACTTTTTTAGGGCAGAATTTCTCAAACCCTGCTGATCAATTCTGCTTTTTACAATGGTTTTTTTTTTTTTTTTCCCCTGCCAATTTTAAGCACTTTGTAAGTACTGGCTGAAAATCAAACCTCTTTTAAGCCATAATCCAGCTCTTTGGCAGGCCCTCTTAAAAACTATTGCCCTTAATTGTTTTCCATTAGCAGAAGACACAGCCAGTGATAGCTGCCCATTAGAGATGAACCAGCAGCGTGTATGGTCCCTGAGCCGTGAAGAAGACAACGGCCTAGACAATACTGAATCCTGAAGGTTATGCTCACTACTGCCTGCTCTGCTTTCTCTGCAACTAACAGAAATCATGAAAACATTACTGGGACTTGGGGTGAATCACCTTGAAAAAAAAAATTGTGTAACCTTTGTTGAAGCGTAAGAAAAGTTATTAAGGGAAGCATTGTTTCCCTCACTAAGTAAATGAGTATTTGTAAAGTGCAGATGGAGTTGAGAATCACATTGGAGCCACATGTAGCAGCAATTTGTTAAACCTTGTGCAACTGCACACCAGCTTTCAAAGAGGTTAAATGTAGCACAGCATGTATAACATTGAGTATGTCAATTAAAACATCTCTGCATTCTATTCCTGATTAAAAAAAATGACTGTCACTATATATACACACAGATGTCATTAATGTTTCTGCCCTCGAAGTTTTAGTTTGCTATGTCTGATGTTCTGTCAATTAAGTGCAATTACACTTATGTTCTCTCACTTGGTGAGCTTGCCAATTTATGACTCAGTAGATGGGAATGGGGAGGGGAATTGGACCACACTGCTCTGAGAAGAAAAATGCCATGTGAAGCACATACATCTAGGCAACTTGACTATCCTTAGGACAACAAGGAATGAATAAGAAAATCCCAATATTTTAGTAAAAAGGAAGTCGAGCTTCCCCCGCCTCACTTACAGAGGCCTTTTCAAATGCTTTTATAGAAGTTTTGCCAAAATTCTAGGGCATCTCTTGGGCAAGAATTGTGAAGATACACCAACAGCACACAGAAAGTATAGGATGCTGTTAGTGTCATATTTCTCTTTGATATCCCAATGTCAGGATGACAGGTATTTTAAATTTTAGAGGTTTTCTTTTTCAATATTTTTTAAATAAAGCATATTTATATGTACTTCTTTAAATTTCCTTCAATAATTACTCTCTTAGCAGTACAGAAAAGCTGAGTATGGCAGATAATGTTAAGGGAGAAGGAAGGGTGGTTGTGATAATGTTAAGGAAGAAGGAAGGGTGGTTGTGAGACCTGGATGAGAAAGTGATAGCTCTAGTGTGAGAAAGAGGAGGAGGAAGGTAGCTTCTGTGGAGGAGGTGCAGGGTAAGAAAAGCAGGTACACTTGCATGAGGATAAAGTGCTGCTGTGTGTCAGGATGATACTAAACATGCATGTATAACTGTATGTTTGTGTGATCTCCAGCAACAAGAGTCCCAAAGTCCAAATGCAGCTGTTACAGGTGCCAAAACGGACATATCCTGTCTCAACAGCCTATGCAAGTTTGTTTCAGAGAAGTTCTGACTTCCAAATCCTTTTAAGGCACCAAATTATGTATGCTTTCTCAACCCAGTGATGCATCTCTCCTCACTTTAGAACAGTAAGAACATAAGTAACATAAGCCTGCAGGAGTAACCCTCAGATCCCTATACAGGTGTAAGAGTAGAACACTGTCCAGCTCTCCCTGATCTGCAGCAGTCACCTAAAAGAGCTCAGGTGGACTGTGCCTCCTTACTACCCTTCACTGAGCTGAGAGGGGACTAAAGAGGACGTGTCTACTTGCTTTGATGGGTGGGGTGAATCCTTCTGTTGAGATCAGCCTTGCTCTCCCAGCAGAGCATACCAGGAATACCTCTATTCTGAATCCAAGGATGTAATTCTGAATATGATCAGTCAGGGCTGTTTTTCTCCAGGAACCTGTTTCTCCAGATGGGCAGTGATAAATATGTTATGTTCCTTCACAAAAGTGTTTGGAAGGTATAAATACCTAGGGAGTTTTATCACATCTCTTTTGAAGCAGAATTCAAGGCTTATTTTAGTAACCTCCCTTTTTTTTTTTTTCTGCTTTTGACTATTTTCAGGATTGCACTCCTGGTTCTATTGATGTTTCCAGGCTTGCAACCTCAAGCCTGAAAATCACTGACTGCTTATCTCTTGTCCCTGCAACCAATAACTCAGCTTCTGCTGTCCCTAGTAACACTTGCAGGGAAACGTCAAACAGGCTGTGCTACTGAAAGAAAATAGGGAAAAAATCCAGTTAAACTTGGGTCCTGATGTTACAAACATCAAAAGTTGAGGCCACAGTTATGTGTTGGCAGGATAGACGTCTTACTCATAATATTTTTTTTATTATGAGAATTTCTGTCAGATGTAGTTTTCCTGTTATGAACATCTGTCACTGAGGGCTGGGCTGTGATCCATAAGTGTTTTAAGTAAAAGGAAACAGATTTTCCTTCTAAAAATCAGAAATTGCCAAGCTGTTGTTTGGAGCAAAACCCTGCGTTTAAAGCAATTTTCTCCTGACTTTTAAAAGAGGGTTTTATTTTCTGTGTGTTTTTCTTAATTCCAAACATCACCTGAAATCTATCTCCTTCTCTGAGAGCTGTGATTTCCTTCATGTCAGTCACTAGGATGTCAATACTGTGTAGTAGGAGCATATTAATTTTCTTTCCCAGAGTATAAATGTTAGTGTTGTCTAAGCATACAGTAATTTTTGTTAAAAAAATATGCTACAGTACTTACTGTTTTGTATGACTGAAGACATAGAAGAAAGAGCAGTGCAGACTTGCACCTCCCCTTTCCCATGAGGAGCTCCTTTGAAGAGCTGCTATGTTTTGCACGGTGTTACTGTGTCTTACTTTCAAGAAAGAAGCAATCAGTAGATCCAATGTGCTAAAAAGCAAATATATTACACCTGATCAACTCTTGAGGTGGCATTATCCTCCTCTGTTGGAAAAACCAATGTGATAGTTATTCAGCAGCCCACTCTGTTTCTGAAGAATCTAGGAAAAACCATCTAGGTAATTGGTGCTAACAGCAGCATCAGTAGGAGGCTGATTCTCTTGGAGGTTTCTTGTTGGCATCTCTTGTTTTTTTTGGTTTTAGATGTACTTTCTAACTTCCACAGGTCATATATAAGCATTAATCATAATGCTGGCTCAACTCTGGCAGAAATGTTCAGATGCTGTCTCCATCTGCCAAGGGTTTGCAGCCCAGAAATTCCCAGAATGCATCTAAATCCTCAGTTAGTAACTGTCATGCTTCCAGGGGTATGTTTACCTGGGGAATAGACAAAGTACACAGAGAAAAATTCCTTAGCTGAGCAGACTCAGAAAAATCACAGATTACTTGTTCATGAAGCCCACAGCTTCCTTTTAAATAGGAATCTAAAAACTGGGAATTACGGATAAGTTGCGCTTCCTCTATTGGATACACTGTAACTTCATATCAAAAAATGATTCCTTTATATAAAGCATGAAGCAAGTTTGCTTGAATTTCTATTAATGTTTTTGCTGAAAAGTCCTCAATTATTCATGGAAATCAAAGAATTATAATTTTTTGGGTCATTGAAATGGAAAAATAAAAAACTGTAGATAAAAATAGTACAATGGCCAAAACCCCCAAAGCTGCAAAAAATGAATAAATGTCTGTCCTGAGGGTTTGTTTCACCTGAGAAAAGATATGCTTCAGTTGCCTGTCTAGCTGCAAGTGAATGACTAGAACACTTGTGCTCCCTGTTGCAAAGTGATGTGACATCAAGTAGTTCTCGTTTAGTAGTAACAACAGATCGTATTAATTCATACTCAGAGCCATGTTAATCCAACATGATTTATGTTCAGTTTGTGCCTTTTTATTCCTATACTTGGATACCAAGTCTGTTGTGGATGCATTAGGTAGTTTGTACCTTTTATACTGAGATTTCTCACGATAAGGGAGTGTATGGTATTTACTGAACAATTAACACTCTCAATATGAAATACTATATCCATAAACTTAATTTGTTTGTTTTCATATAAGTCAGGAAATATAAACCATGGATCTATGCAGACAGAGCGGCAGAGAAGAAACCCTGTAAAATCAGTGGTGTTTATGTATGCAGCTGTTATAAAGGGTAGAAGACTGTACTTGCAAGTCTATAAAAGTGCAACTTTCCTGTCAAATATACCCCTCCTCAGAGCATGTAACAGCCAAGTAGGTATTTTTGAGAGTGAGCAAGAGATGGAGACCAGGAGCACTAAGAGAAACGTCTAGCCTGGAGCTACGTCCAAGAACACATCAAACTTGGGGTCCTAAACCGCTAATCTCTCAAGCCTGACAGGGATTATGGTTGTCTGACTTCAGAAGTCTAAAAGCCAGGCAACTGTTCTGAAATAGTTGTCTCATTTCCCTTTATGATCAATGGGGATAGATCAACAAGGTGATGATTCATTCCTCTTATCTTGGGCTGGCATAAATCATTCTTTCTACTTCTCCCTATAAATTATTTTCTCTATCCTATGTGCGTCTTCTGTTCTTTCAGTTGCAAAACATTTCCAGCTATTTTTCTTCAAGCCAGGAAAAAGCCAGGGATTGTTACCAATGAAGAAATCACACATTTATACCAAACCCTCACTCTGCTGCACATCCATCTTTATATGTTTCATTGAGAAGGTGAATAGGGCTGTGCCTGCATGATGCTGTGCCTGACATCACATGGTGACACGTAAAGGTCTAGTTGAAGGTGACTCAAAATGATATTCAGTCAGGAGGAGATGCCAAGGCTTCACCTATTTCCAGCAAAAAGTGTAAGATTAGAGTGCCTGACCCAGTAATTTGTAAACTAAAGGCAATTAGAGCCAGGAAAATAACAGGTTAAGCATACAATCTGTGCCCTGCTTTTAGGTCTTCCTCCAGACCTTCCAAATAAGTCAGAAAGAGATTTCTATACAAACAACATATGCTGTTGTCTTAGCCTTTTTCAAAGAATTCCCTTCTCTTGGCTCTCTGTCTCCTTAATAGTGTCTCGCTCCCAGACTGTAGCAATTTTTCTCCCCAGCACATACAAGAAATAAAAATCATACCTACAGCATTCACATCTTGTGATACCTACAGTGATTCATGTCAGCAAAAGAACTAATTTTCTTTCTTAATTCCAGTGACTACTTGAAAGGCTTTCCCTCGTCTCCCCACCCCACATCAGCAATCTGAAAATGTCCTGTCTTTTCTCTAATTAATGATCATTCTTTTCAGGCATTGCAGATGTCTTCATGTATGGCTCATTACCCTCAAGACAGAAACGATGTAAGAGTTAAAGGTTTATTTCACGGGGTGTTTTGGGCAACCATGAAGGATGAAGTCATTAAAAATACTTTTAGCTAAAGAGAGTGCTGCTGCCCAGCCTCATATTTTCCTGCTTTCACAATATTATGTGCCAGTCATACCTTTTGGATCAAGGTTCATGTGCTTTTGATTGTGGTAAATTTGCCTGGAGCAGAAGAAAATCGGAACTATTGTAATAAAACACACACACACACACACACACACACATATATATATACTGTCTAGGTTCCAATGAAGTTACTATTTTTGGTAAACTTTAAATCAATAAAGTAAATTACTTAGAAATGTGTCTATATGTATTGATGAGCTGGCAGAACTTACATGAGTATTCAGAATTCCGGGTTCATAAAAGAACTACAGAAATCAAAACAGAGAACAAAGGTTAAAGTTAAAATGTTAAAGTGTCATTGTCTTGGTAAGTTTGATCATTGTATTTGCAGAGTTGAATCTGTTGATAGAAAGAATGCTTTAACTTTTTACTCCTTATTTATACATCTGAACTCTGCAGGCCTCATACAATGATGATCATCCTACTTTGGGAACTTTTGCAGTGTTTTCCAATCAGTATCCATCAAAGATGTGACTAAGCCTTCTGCCATAGTGTTTGTGAGTCCTAAGTGGACTCAAAAATGGAAACTGGTGTGATACTTTTCTTTTTCAAGATTTGTGGGGTTTTCTATATGAAATATAGATAAGACTGAAGGTAAGTTTATTGTTTATGGACAGAGGGTTGCAATATCTGTGATGGTCTTAGTCCTGGATGCTTAAATACAGACCTCAGTTTAATGTCCAATTATATCACATCAGTGTGGTACCACCGACAAAAAACTAGGGCAATAATAATGGTTGTTTCATCATACAGCAGAATCTGCCAGAATGCCCTTGGTAAACAAATCTGGTAAAAATAGGTAGAGGCAGTTTTGTAGCACCTATAATATCAGTCAGGAATCCATGAACTCCACAGGCCTATAAAAAAATCTGATGATTTTCAGGTACGTATGTTTAATTTCACAGGCTGCGTTATGGCCATAGATGCTCACCTGCATCCAGCCTCTTGATGGGATTTACCTTCAGCCAAATGTGTATTCCCATTACCTGATCTCACCTAGCAAGGGGTCTTTTTCAGAAGTGATGGTATATCCTGCAACTGTGAAGTATGGGACCTATGGCTCTTTGTACAGTTCCTGAACTTAATCCATACACGGATGTCACTTGAGTTCAAATTTCCTCAGCAATTAACTCGGTGTTTCCATGTGTGCATTGAACAGTATCAAAGAGAAAACTAGACCTTATCTAACCACTGATAGAGGACTCATGTCTTGCAGGAAAAGACCTAATCAGAAGTGACAGGAAGAGTATGAATATTTTTAGGAATTTTAGCAGATTTGTGCCTATCACCTCTTTCAGGCAAGTCTGAAGTATCTAAGGTTCCAGAAGTGCCAAGGGAAATGCATTTATGTATAGAAATTATAAAATCTTCCATCTGTGGTTTTAGTTCTAAGTCCTAGTTTGAATCCAAATCATATCAAGCTTGGAACTGAATGTAAATTGGCTATGTCTATGAATAAATATAGCACATCTGGATGTCCTGAGTTTCTTGGATTCTATTATGTTTTTAAAGGTTTTTTTTCTTCAAATTTAGCCCTACCTCTTTCAATTGAAGTTTGCCTTAATTGTCCATAGCTCTTGCGTCAAGTGTGAAATAACAAGGTCGAGTTCATTTTACCAGTCTTTCTGGGAGTTCAGGGTTCCTGACTGTACCAAAGTCTGTACATGTTGTGGACTGCTAGTTGTAAACAATGTCCATAAGCAAAGTCATTTTGTGTGGAAAGGCTTTCCAAATATCAACGCTCTTTTTAGTGAAGGATCATATTTCACCTCAGGAGTTCTCCTGTGTTCTGCAGAGGTTGGTAGGCACTCAGAATTGATGAAGCAGCTTAACACCCAAGATAGTTGCTAGATAACTCCTTGGAGACTCATTTGGCAGCTTCAGCAGAGGCTGACAGGAAGGCTGTAGACCAGTAACAGAACCTTATTCTTGGAACTTTATAAAATGTATTATGTTTCATCTGATTTCATGTGGTGTGGCTAACATTTCTGTCCTTTAAGCAAAGGATCTCAGAAAAACAGTTGATGAAAATAAGGGCCTTGTTAAAGGAATCAGTATTGGGTAAAGATAATGATTGAGTGATAACTTTTTGTGTGTTGTTGGAATCCATTTCCACTGAACCAGAATAATTCATGTCCCAGAAATTGAAAGGTCTCTTGTTGGTGTTCAAGACAGTATTTTATGATGTCCTTATATGAAGGCTGGGACACAAGCAGTAGGTGACCATTCTATTTAAACAAACCTGTTTGGGTAATTTGAGTGTCTGCAACCTTACTGAACTATACGTTGAAACCTTTCAGGCTAACTAGAGAGGAATGTGCCATCACTGAGATGAGAAAGCCATCAATATGGTTTTTTATGTGCCATTGATCCTAAGCAATCTGTAAATAATGAAAATATCTGTCGCTGTTGAGCGGATGTCGAACAAAGAGAACTCGAGAGATTAAGTGGCAAAAGAGGTCAATTTATTTATTAAATTCAGCTTTTAGATACAAAATGGACTCTCACTTGATTGGCCATTAGCTGTATGCCCCTCACAGCTAATTGGCCACCTGACTCCATGAGAAAGAAACACCTTTATCTTAGTTTTATACAAACAAATAAATTCTTTCTCACGAGAAAGAGGTTTCTGTGCTGTCACAAATATCAGTTTTAATAACTGGACTATCTTAAACAAAATGTTCTTACCTAGGAGCACTTCTTCATGGTATGTCTGAAGAGTTTCCTTGCTGTGTGACAACCTCTCATGTTGCAGGTAGATGGAAGAAAAGAATTCAGAACTTGCTTCTTCTGGTGAGGTATTAGTGGGGAAGGCTATACTCACTGCTTCACCACTGCTGAGGTCCTAATATTTATAGTAGCCCTGCTTACCTCTATGACTTGTCCATATATGTGGCATGTACCTGGCTTGGATGAAAGCCATGGTCTTGTGCAGAGATCAGGTGTTAGATGCCTGTAAACAAGTTACTTTTATTTGTCGCAGCTCGCGGATGTCGAAACACGGGAAGGTGAGAAGGGTCAAGTCATAAAGATCTCTTTTATTAATTAAATTTAGCTTTTATATACAAAATGGATTCCAACCTGATTGGTCACTCATTGAACGCCCCCCGTAGCAATTGGTTACCTTGATTCATGAGAGTTTCACTACCTTTATCTTAGTTTATATAAACAAATGCATTCTTTCTCACGAGAAAGAGGTTTCTGTGCTGTGACATCTCCCCCTTTCTGTTTAAAGAACCAAAAAGTTTTACCTGTGGTCCTCTGTGAGTTCAGCATGAAAGATTTGCTTGGCAGTGGCCAGCTACCAAACAGAACCTTGATTAAATACCAATAAGGAGTCTGCCCGGCGGTGGCCAGCCACCGAACAGAGCTCAAACCAACTGCTGACTTAAAGTGAACAGAGAGACTCTTCAGGAATACTTTGAGTAAAACATCGATCAACTTAATTCTATATTACAATTCTATCAATTAATTTAAACATGCTTTCAAAGTCTTTACTTTCTGACTCCATAAAAAAACTTAGATTTCAATCTCTGCTTGTTGAAGGACTGTCTGCCTGACGATTGACGTCTTGGTCGTCATCATCAAAAGGATCATTTAGTTAACGATCTGCATTCGAGTTATCATTTCGAGGTTACTGGTTCTGTCTTTAGAGCTGTAGGTCAAAGCGAATGCATTTTGCAAACAGCCATTGTACTCCAGTATCTGTGGAAACAGAGGCATGCCCGCATTTATTCATTTATTTCAAACTCTATGTTTGAAAATATTCTGTTAGGTGAGGAATGACTAGGACAACTGGAGATTGTTTTTACTAGATAACCTAATATACAATCCAGATGTCATGAGAGACCCAGTCTCATTGCTGGTTTTATACATTTACTGAGCCTGGGGAGTGGGCAGAGCTAGAATAATGGATTTCTGGAATATCAGTGACTGGTATGAAAGTTGGAAGACCATGATATGGAATTTAGCAGGAAAGATGTCACTTGTCTGGAAGGACTTTTAATTGTTAAATATGAGTTAGAGAGAAAAGAAACTAAGGTAATACATATTTGTGCATTAACTTCTAGGGAAGGCTACTAGAGAAAAAGGACACTGGGAAAATGATCATTGCATAGTTGTAAACCTAGTGCATGTTTTTTTTCCTGGGGTTTTAATTTTAGTTCCTGAGTATTAAGATTTATATTAAATGCTCTACCTCTATAAGGTGGTTGCCAGGTCATTTAATATGCCAAAATATGCTCAGAAACAAGGAGAAGCAGTGAAGTCAAACATGCTGGAATGGGATATACTCTAGTGTGATCTCTATCAGGGTTTTCTGAGAAGGTTTATTAAACTTAGATGCTCATTAACACTTGTTCCTGGAAATTGAAAGGGAACAATTTGGTTATATAAGAGAGTCAGTGGGATTATTGACTACCAAAGTAAGGTCTCCAAACAACCACTTGTTTTAGTTGGTGTTGAGAGTTGTACTGTAAAGACCTGAAATACAAAGAATAATCAGAAAATATCACACTGTTCAAATAAGACTGCAGCAGTGACCAGAGCTAGTATTGGTGTATGACCAAGCTAAAGTTTCCTAGAAGGTACCTTAACTTATCATGTAGAGGTTCTGTTGAAAGCAAGTCCATCAATTTCTCCCAGTAGGATAATTCATGTGGTCATTCAGTTCAAGAGGCATGTTTGAGTTGAGTGGCAGTGAGAAATCAGTGTTTCCCCTCAACCTTAGAGTGTATATTGTTTTCAGAAAGAGCTTTGAAGTCTGGCTAGAAGCATCAGTCTGGCCAGTTGCAAAAACACCGTATAGCCAGTTAGAGAGTAATTTTTCCCACTGAAAATTAAACTCTGAGCAATATGGTGCATTTCATCTCATGTACTTTAGAACTATCCATTCAGACAATGAAATGCATAAGCAGAGTCAAGGTCTATCAGCTCCTGGTTCTATAAATATACCCATGATCTAATTCTATATGGAAGGAACTGTGAAGGGAAAAGGTAATGGCAATACCCTGTCAAGCCACCTTCAGAAACAAAGACTCGATGAGGCTGTAAGTATAAACAGTGTGCTTTGCTTTGATGGTATTCTTGAACAGGAGGTGAGGGTGATCATATTGTAGCAATGAATGAACTCAGAAGCAGCTGAGCTGAATGCAAAATAAAAGATTATGAAGAAGGTTTTTGGGGGTTGACCTGCTTGTGGTTTTTTCTTCTGTGTTTTTTGTTTGTTTATTTGGTTTGGTTTGGTTTTTTTTCCTTCAAGGGTGGAGGTTGTGTGGAAGAACAGAATGTTATTATAAAGTGAGTTTCTGGTTTGGAAACAGCAACCAGCTCTCAGGAGATTATACACAGAAACAAACTCAGAATAGATTTTCTTCTAATTGAGTGTTAATAAGCGATGCACCATTCTAATGAGCAGGTGAAGACAGGGATACAGTCCATCTTAATAGATACATTGCAGTTGTGATAATGAGAAGCTATTAGTATTTTTCTTGATAACAATTAGTCTGTTGATTGGTTTCTATTCCCTTTGCACCATCAGCACTTTTATATATCAATACAATGTTGATTTAACTTTTAGCGTTCCTACATATTCCTTGCAGCTGCTTAGGTGAAAAGCAATTGCATTGACTCAGTAATGCTCTGCTTTGCAAGCAAACTACACTTATATATTTTATGCCTCAGTTTTATTCCTCCACTGTAATAGGGCTTGAAGGCTGCAGAACTAAGTGTTCAGAAACTGAGAAACAAAATTTAATTTTTGAGAGTTAATTCTGCTTGTCAGAACATGTCATGAGATTGTGAACTGTAACAGGATCATACAGAAGATCTGTATCTAGAGGAAAAAAAGAACAGGCCTCCACATAGCTTGAAACTAGACATTGTCTCTTTTGTTTACCAGGGATGCTGCTGGGATCTTCCCGCAGCACAGAGTGGCACCTAGTGGTTGAAAATACAGTAAAAATAATATTTTAGAATAGCTCATCTCCTCTGAGCCATAAATTTTCTTTAAATGAATGACCACAGTCTCGTGTAGAAAATTAATCAATAGTTGGACTTGATGATCTTACGGTCTTTCCCAACCTTGAAGATTCCTTGATTCTATGATTCCAGCTTTTCATCCCTATGCAATGCCCAAAATGCAGAGGAGAAAACTGCTCTCTGTCTTGCTGGCTGATTTGCAGTCAGGGTTATTCACTAATTATATTACTTCCAGCTTCCTAAAAATGCACCCTGTCCTGAAGAGAAACTACATCTCAGTCAATTTTCACTCAAATATGAACATCTGAAAAACTCAAAAAGGCTAATAAAAATTAGACTAGCAAGAACACTATTAAGCATCATTGTTACTGAAAACAATCCAAAGGTAACTCTGAAGAAAACTCAGGTGCCAGATTTCTCTTAGTGCATATCTTTGTGGTGTTATTTTGATGGACCTCTTGTCTCGTCCGTACAGGAAATAAAGCAAATCTTATAGTATTCAACTGTGTTCACTTATATGTCCGGTATCATGGTATGAATGCACAAACATTTGGGAAAAGAACATCACGTATCATTTGGCAGTTAAATTAATTTGAGACTTAGAAATATATTTCTTCTCATGCAGGGGATTAGTTGCCCAAGCTGGAGTTACGAGCAGTTTGTGATCTTTAGAATTAAATGTTCAGCATCTTGAGTTTTATAGCATGGTATAGCATGATGCTTACAGAGCTTTCATCACTGAAAGACTTGAATGTGTCTTGTAGAAATAAAGAATAATAATAATACCCTTCTTAAGTTAAAATTTTCCTTGACCAAGCCCCCTGGTTCAATTCTGCATCAGAAAGCAGCACGGTTTGCAAGGTGATCAGCACTGGAGTCAACTGAGGTGGATTCACTGTTTGTACTCACCTGCGTCAGTTAATGGCTACTGTTTCTGATCTACTCTGTAAATATGGTTCTAACGCATAATATATGTGTAGTGTAAGTATCTTGTTATGACAAAACATTTAAATACATTACTCTGTTCAGATTCAATTCTTCTTTTGCAGAAAAGAAGAACTTCTGGGAAAATTCCTTTTAAATTCTAGGTTTGATTATTTCTTTCTCTAAACGTGTTTAAATTCATTATGGAGTATTCCTGGTTCTCCTCTCTGTAGTCAGTTTGTACCTTAATAGTTTTTGATTCCTCCTAGACTCATAGACTTCATTGGAGTCATTCAGCCAGCCCTTACGCATTGGCTGTAATTTTGGGTGTGCTTTCCACAAGTCTGGAATGTCTCCTGAGAGGCCAGCTTAAGAAGGACAAATACATAATTGTATCAGGAAATTGTTGTTTTAGATATTTTTATCAATCTAAAATGTTCTCTCTAAAAGACTCATCTCATTTATGAGGTACTTGGGCAAAATGCAATTGCATTGATGCGAACAATTTGATAGAAAGAGGAGGGAGGGTTTGTGGGTATTTTATCCAATAGCTGTTCACTCCTACATATGAACTTTCATTACCTCTTTTCTGTTCTTCAGAAAGTCCAAAAACTGGGAAATGGGTGAATTATTTCCTCAAAAAAATCTCATTCAGCATGTTCAGCAATGTTTATGGGTTGTGACTAAGTGGTGCTTGAAGTACATTATCCTGCTTAATGTTGTCAATCTTTCTCAATATCTGTGGAAGGTTTGAGACCGACTCCCTGATCCTGTACCCACTTATGCTTGGTGCCTCTCTGATCTGATGGGTGAATTTCCCTTTGTTCATCCTTACAGGAGTCAGCAAAAGAGTGATCTCTTTTACTTCATTAAACAGACTAAGGAAAATGGCAAGTTGCAGTGGTGAGTGAGTCAAAACCTTAGTACAGAGAGAAATTCCTGGGCGGATCAAGTTGCAGGAAGATTAAATCGGCGGGTAGGTGCTGTGAAGTAATGGGTTGGGCTGTCCAGTTATGGGCTAGTCACTGAAATGTATGAAAGTGGAAGTGCAGCTGTTGCTTTTTGCCCATGATGGGTTTCATATAAGCTCCAGCATAAATTTCAAGTATAACTACAAGTCATCGCCTCCGAAAAGCATCTCGAAAATGCACACAGGGACATGATTTGCTGGTTATTTGTTTATGAAGATGCACATGTCTGTAAACAGTTCTGTTTCAAGGCATGAGCCCACAGGTGTCAGATGATAAGACTTTGATCCACCAGTGAAGAACAGAGATTTAACAGAGTCTCTGTACAGGCTGTTCTCTAGTAGATATCAAATTTCCAGCCTGTTTTAAGGAGGGTACTGGGCACATCTTTTCTCAGAGCAATCAGCTGCTTTTCTCAAGAGTACTCTCCAGCCTTCTCAAGAAGCAGTTGCTTTACATGGTAAGAGTGGCTGCAGTATGAGACAGTCAGACCCATCAGTATGGCCTGATGATATGTCACACGTGCTGAGAGTCCATTCAAACTTTCTACTCCATGGAGCCTGGAGAACTGCTCTTTTGTTTGTGTTTTCCTTCTGGAACTGAAGAAGCTCAGAAGGCTGATGATACCTCAAGACATCTTTGCATTTTTATATCTTCAGGGCAATCAGAAAGCAACTGGCAGGAAAGTGTTCCCTGTTTACATTGTGTTGCTTTGTCCACTCCCACATCCCTCTTATATAAGGGAAGAGATGGATGCATTTTGGAGCCCTTTAAGGTGTCAAGGGCTATGTTCTGACACAAATACTTGTGTTGAGTATTTTTCCACCAAAGAGCTTAGACTCAATGGAAGTACTGAGGACAGTAGCACCACATTTCGGATATCTGAATGTGTCCCCTTGCTGCTTGAGCAATGAATCACTTTATAAAATCATTACTATGTAAGAATCCACTTACTCTCTCTGGCCAGCATGTATTCACACAGATCAATGAGATTATTGATGGAAAATTATTCACTGAAAGCAGTAAGAGGCTGTCAGTTGGGTGCTAAATGTGCAGAATTTAGTTTTGAAAGAAAAGGATCAGGAAGATATCTGTGTTATAAAAACAGATCACATTTTATAATGAACTGTGAAACCACACACTAGACCTAATCAAACTAATTAGACAGCAGTGAGGAAGACAAATACCAATTCTGAATACTTATTTTAGTCTCAAAGCAAAGATATCTCCTTGTTATATTATGCTGAGATTTTTATGCTGTATCAGAAAAATGACAAGTCCTGTAAAATTTTACAAGACTCCAAAATCATTAAAGGAAAGTGGCAGAAAATGAAACTCAAATATGAAGAACAGACCTTGCATGACTTGACATGAATGCATCCACTTGTAAATTAAAATCAAATGACATCTAAGAAGAAAGTTGTAAAAAATACCCCCGCTCTATAAAGTTTTGAAAGATATTTTCTAACTGCTGAGACTGAAACAATATTTCTTTGGTGAGGAAGAAGACAATTGCATCCCTATTCATCTGCCATTGTCAAGAGGATGGAGACAGGCTCTTCTTGGATGAGCAATAAGGCAAGAGGCAACAGGCAGAAACTGATACACAGTTCCACCTGAACATGAGAAAGAACTTTACTGAGAATGACAGGAACAGGTTGCCCAGAGAGGTTGTGAGTCTTCTTACCTGGAAATACTCAAAAGCTGGCTGGAAACAACCCTGAGTAATGTGCTCTAAGAAACCCTTCTTCAGCAGAGACTAGATGACCTCCAGTGGTCCCTTCCAACCTTAACCATTCTGTGATTCTGTCATTTTGGCTTGCAGAAGAAAAGTGAAGCTCCAAGACAGCTGTCAGCTTATGGCTGGAGTTTGGGAGAAGCAAAGCAGAGACACCAGCAGAGATATTCCAGTAAAATTTCAGAAGCGTGAAGAATATGTAGAGGTATCGTCTTTATCTGGAATGAATGGCCCAAGGTGACAGGCTGGGAATGTGATGCAAAGAATGAAACAAAGTGCCCCTAATTCAGTGTTTAACCTTGCCTGGCTTCAGGGCTCAGGGATTTTGAGTGTTCTGGGCTCAGGTCATCCTGTATCTGTAAAACTCACTTGATAGCTGTGCTGCTGGTCCATGAGCACTCAGTCACCTGTAACCCAAAGAACTCATTTCCCACAGCCTAAATGGGGATTTCTTCAGTGCTTAACCTCAAATATCCAGTTTTAAAAACACTTGAGTCTGATCTTTTTTCTTTTCCTGCAGGCTGCTCCATTTGCTATTTTGGTTAAACTCTCTGACAATATTTATTTCATTTTGAGGAGCTATTTAGTATATGGACAGATGCAGACAAATCTCTTCTTTGGGTATGACTCTCAGGTGACTCCTGACCGTGGCATGTAATCACAGATGTGGATATCAGTTATTTTATTTTCCTCCTCTGAAAAATATAGTCTAATTGAAATATGTGTAATGTATGCCTGTTAAATGGAAAAGTGAGAATAAGTCTGAAGGTGAATCAAATGCTCATGCCAAATTCTAAGATAAGCAACATTTTGCAATTATTATTATTATTACATGAAGAAAGGTATTGGTATAGTTTTTCATTTTCATCTTCACCTAATTTTTCCTAACTTAAATCTCACTCTTTTAATGGATATATGAAACAGACATATGAAACCTGCATAATGTGCATGTTGTAAGTACAAGAACTTTGGTTTGTTTTGAACCTTGGCAGTAATCTAACCATGTTTCTTTATAATGTTTCTTTACAGTCAAGCAACTAACTTATGCTGTAGTTGCAGAACCAGATAATACATTTTTATTAGTAATTATTTAGTATGATGTTCTGCATTATTTTGAAACAGCAGGAAACTTCTTTGAGAAACTTATTTGAAAAATGAATCAGAGAAGAAAAACATTGTTCATCAGCTTCTTTTCTTATTGCTCATCAAAGAAAAACATTTTTTTTGTGAAAAAAAGATGTCATCACTTTCTAGTCACTCAGGCAAGGATAATATTTTTTCTTATCTTTTTTTTTTCTTTTTCCAATTAATTTTATAGTTCCAATTTTCTTGGATAACAATTACCTACCCAGATAGGCAAAAATGGGGTTTCTTGAAATACCACCTACATAAATATAATATTTGACCACGGTTTTATGGGGTTTTTTAAAATAGTATTGCTATTTCCATAGTACAGAAATTAATCAGTTGTCGTTTCATCCCTTCTATTACTGAGCTAGCTTCTGTGTTTATAGAGAAAGGAAAAGAACCTTCCCTCTTCCCCTCCAATATACTCAGAAGCTTTGTGTCATTTAAGTGGAAATAATGTTTGTGCTGTGAATGACCCTAGCAACAAGACCATAGAAAAGGACTGTGTAATAATAAACACCAGATTAAAAAAATGCAAAACAGCAAAACCAGTCTGGTTTCCCCAACAAAATTTTTGTTTTTCAGAGAAACCTTGAGAAGCTGCTTACTGCTCAGTTTTCCAACTATTTATTGCTGAATATATTATTTTACGCACCACTTCCTGATGCCCATGCAGCAACTATTAAATCCAACAGAGTTTTATCAATGTTAACATAGAAGCCAGTCATGTCACTCGTTTTGGGTTTCCTACCAATATTAAAGTGGTGCTATAAAAGTATTATACAGGGAAGAAATAGAAATAGAAATGGACTAAAGAATAAGATTCCCTCTATGACTTGCAAGATGATCAGCACAGAAGCATATTCTAGTTTTGCAGAGTTGGAAGACAAATTTTGATTGCAAAGAGAATCCCTTGCCTTGGTAATCAATGATGACTCTTGTAGAATGAAACAGCAAAATGAATCTAATAAAACGTGGAATGTAATGATCCATTAGAAAGCCCCCAACTTTACAAATACTTAAAACATATGAACTGCTGCAAATGAGAGCATCTAAGTGGTTTGTACTTACTGGTGTTCTGTGAGATGACAAAAGCAACCCCATGTTGGATGTGTGAACTCAAGCTATTAATCCTGTTCTGACAAAAATTATAACTGGCCTGCTTTATCTCCTGAAACTGAGCAAAGGGTAAAAGGCGAAAATGAGGAAACATGGCTTTTGTGCCTTCATTTGCATATTGTTAATTGAGAATTTCCACCCTGTATGTAACCTGCCAGACCCAATTCCCCAAGTACTAATTAAATCAACCATGAGCAACATGATCTTTTAAATTTTCTACTGTGTATAAAAATGAGAAGTGTAAAACTAAATGTATATAGTTAACCGAAGTATTTGCTGTAAGCGTTTTTAAACTATATTCAGAACAAAATTTTCCAAGTACTGGGAAAAAAATCCAGCCTGTGCTGGAAAGAACCTCTCAGTTCTTCTGGCCACTCAGTTCCATTGACATGGAAGAGTGCGAGGTGAACACGATGTCATGCAGTTCCTTTGGTACCATAATGATCATAGAAACATTTTGTGAGATAGCCATCCTTTCTGTGAACATGTTAAGGACCTTCCAAGGTATCTTAGATTCCTGTCCTTATGTCATCTCCATGTTCTCCCTCTGCCACCTTTTTTATTCCTGCCATCCCTGCACCTGAAGCATCCTTTATACAAGAGTTTGCTTCTCCAGACTTGCCTATCATGAATAGTTTCTAAAGGACATGGTAAGTGAGCTGTGTCTACTGAGCTCAGGAGTGATGGGTGCAAGTTAAAATAAGACTTGGATTTGTTTCCATAATTGTGATGGGTTCTTTGGCTCTTTCTGTATTTTCTAAAACAAAGGAACACAGAACATTAGAAGCAACCTGAATATGTAGAATTTGGCCTTTCATATTTGATGCTTGTAACATGTATCTATGGAAAAAGAGAGAAAAAAAGAAACAAAACAGAAAATTGATGTGTGGGTTTCTTTATCCATGTCCCTGATTTTATTTGACCTTCTTGGCTCTGGATAACAGAACAAAATCACAGAATTACAGAATGTCCTGGGTTGGAAGGGATTTAAAGACTATCTAGTTCCAACTCCTGTGACACAGGCAGAGACCCTCCTCAATAGACCGGGTTGCTCAGAGCTCCTTCCAACCTAGCCTTACACAATTCCCAGCATGGGGCATCCACCACCTTTTGTAACCTGTTCCAGTGTCTCAATATCCTCACAGTAAAGAGTTTTATCCCATTATCTAATATAAGCCTACTGGCTTTCAATTTGAAACCATTCCCCTTATTCTGTCACCACATTCTCCTGTAAATAGTCTCTCCCTCTTTCTTGTAGGTTCCCTTCAGGTACTGGAAGGCCGTAAATAGGTCATGCTGAAGCCTCTTCTCCAGGCTGAACAATCACAATTCTCTTAGCCTTTCAATCAATTTTCTTAGCCTTTTAACCAAACTGAGTTGTCCAATGCAGATGACAGTAGTTCCCTTACAACATTTCAAGGTGGATTTCACTCAGGATACTTCTGCTTTGCATTTTAAAAATGTTTCTCCTCTGTAAGAAGTAGTGTTGAACCTGAGTGTTACTGATAGTTTAATGACCACTGTTTTTCCTTGGTGGTTGTGAAAACACATTTTAAGAGTGAATGATCCAAGCTTTGCCATATCAATGATTACTGGAAAGCTATTTCTCTACTGCGATTAGTTACATTGCTGTTTTTACTGGCTCAAAACAATGAAAGAAAACTTTTAGACTGTCTGATTGTTCTTGTAAGTATTCATTTTCTCTGTGGTGCAACATACCAAACACATTAAAGATATGAAATACCAAATGTGCACTTAAAATGATAAAATGCCAATTTGATCATAAAAGAACATAAAAGACTAATGTCCATGAGCTGGAAAACTGGCCCTATAGAGTTCAGAACATGACTTGTTATATGAGATTGAAAGAAAACTCTTAATCATGCTGCGTGAAAAGACAATTCTAGGATTATTTTGCAACCTCTTCACAACACTTCTATGGCTTTTAGTACAGCCTTGTTCATCCAGTGAGTGCAGTCAGCACTTATTCAGTTAAAAGAGCTCAGAGACCAGGGAAATACTCTGACTGCAGCTCTTTTTTTTTTTTTTTTCTCCCCTTTCCTTTTCTAAATAATGTTGAATGGAAATGGGCATTTAGTTAACAGGGAATAATATTTCTGGTTCTTATTTGGTCATTATGGAATTAGTCTGGCTTCCAGAAGGTTAACAGGAAGTGTCTTATATCCTAGAAGAGGCTTAAGATGTGATCTGGCATATCAAGGATCAAGAATTTGAGAGAGAAAAAGGCAGAGAGATAACTAAAATAGGTTATGCAATACTAAAGTATCGCATAAGTAAAGTAGGGATTTAATTGCAAGTGCATTAGCAGAGCATAAGGATGCTAATTTTGCACGGACACTGGTGGACATACAGTAAAAAGGAATATGTAAGAAACAAAGAAGGTGTATGTTCACTGTGATGTTGGTTCTCTATAATTTTCATGTAACACTTCCTAAAAATCTCAAATGCAAAAAACCCCAAAACACCAAAATTAAAATGCTGAAGATAGCATACAAACCAGGCCGACATGTTTGAGGCTACAGATGACTATACAAGGAAGACGTTCAAAAAATAGAGGAAATTGAGGAAACATACTGATGTGAGTTATTATGCTTCAAAACTTATGGAGAAGACAAAGAAAAAGAAGCTGGTTTTAAGTCTACCATGATAATAACAATTTTCTATCTTAAAAAGGTACTGTTTATGCTAACGGAACCTAAAGAAAATGAAGGTGGAGGGGTGTATTGAACCAATATGTATTGGTCTCTAGCAATCCGAGAGATGGTCACTCTGGGAAACCAGACACTCTATAACGCTTTTTACATTAGCAACAAGAAGAAAAAGATGCCATACCCTATACAATGAGGTACATAATATGGCCATTTCATTTTCCAGAAGCTGCCCAGCTCTTTGAAAAGAGGTAGTATTTTGTTGGTTTGGGTTTTTTTTTTTTTGCCACAGCACAGAGTAATTTTCATTTGTACAAGAAAGACAAAGGTAGAACAGTAAATGTTCTAAATTTGCTGAATTTCATAACCACCTTCTGCAACCTATTTCACTACTGTGGCTCTGGAGAGATGAGCAAGCCCCTAGAGGCACTAATCTCATTGATTGTCACTCAATCTTACATCAGATTCTGAAATGACACCAGCTTTAGATTACAAGCAGCTAAGCACACAATCCTCCACAGTTAATACATTAGGAGGCAGTACTGGGTTTGTTTGATAATAAAGAGGAATTCAGCATAGAAGCCAGTCTTCCCTGATGATATCATTTAGAAGTTTGTAAGTGAAAGTGTGCTGCAGCAGGGCCAGTACTAAGAATCAATATGCAGTTGATAACCAGAAAGAACCCATAGAGTCCATAATAAAACATGCAAAAGTTACATTAGTGTATGGCCAAAGAGCACAGGCAGCCTCAGGAGCCTTGTTGCACTGCATCCAGGTGACCGTGAGGAGGACGAGCATTAGAGGGAAGAAAAGGGTAATTTCTCTTCCTTCCGTCTTCCGGTCGTGGAGAAAAAAATGAATGTAAATTGTATTAAATAATTGAATTGCTGCTGAAATCCTTTCCCAATTAAATGAAAAAATTCAAACAACTTTCATCTCCCAAATGGCCAAACAACCCCTTTTTAAGTCTTTGTGAATATATTGTGTATATGCCTATGCCTCCATTTTTTGTTTGTTTCTCTGTCTGCATGCATGCATCTATTTGTATAAGAAAGAATGTAGGTGGTTGAATAAGAACAAATTTTTGCTTGATACTCTTTAGGGCTTTCCACCCACAGCCTATTCTTCACGTCCCTCAGAAAACAAGGTTGCATATTTATGTGCAGTGCTGAATGAGAAAATACATCCTTGCATATGATATGCTCTGCTTCCTGTCATGTACTCATTATTCTCTTTGAGTTTACCAGTGTGTTTTGGTTTATAGATTCATGATTAATTTATTCTCAGTCTACAAGAAAGCCCTTTTAATTCCAAGAAGTGGGTTAGATGAATTACCAGACACTATTTGGCCTGCTTATCTACTGGAATGATTTGCAATTATCATCCCTTCCCTTTCCTGAGTGGAAAAGAAATCAACTGTTGATGGTTTTAGTGAGAGGCAGGGAATGTTTTGCAGATTTTAGGATTTCTAGCAGAATGGAGTCCCAGTCAACAAAGAATGGTGTCAGGAGGGAAACCGTCCTAGATTGGCACTGCTGCTGCTTTGAGAGCAAATGGAAGAGATAGACTGTCTGTACTCCCATCAAAACGTGCAAGGACACCATGCAAGGTGTAGTACACCAAGCTCATGTAGTCTGCATTGCCCTGGGGTGCCCATGTAACGCTGTCCCGGGGGGGGTGTGGGGTGGGTAGAACTTCTGCTTTCACCAGGAGGGTCTTGGAAGCTCTGAAAGACCTCTCTGGCCAGTACTGCCAGGTACTGAAGCAGATAATTCTGTCCTCTACCCAGCCGATGTTCTGGTGAGTATCCACCTCCCCCCAGCTAGATGGCTCGAGGGTTAATCAGAGGGCTCAGTCGCATGGAGTTCCAGAAGCATTTTATTCCTGAAGGGGTCCAGTGATGAAAGAGACTGAATGGCCTTGGGAGACCCTTGTTATAGGGTCTGGCCAGGGGGCAAGGGGCACAGGGGAGGAGATGCAGGCGGGGGAGTACAGAGAGAGCAAGGGATAGGGTCAGGGGACAGGTTGCGATTAACATATCCAGGTAAGGTAACTCAGGGAGAAATCACTTCGTTTTCCAGGGGTGGTCTCATACTGCTGAGTTATCCCACCAGCGTTCCGGGGTAGGCTGAGCAACGCCAACACCCATGGGTACAGGCAGTCCCACTTGTGAATATGCTGGACATGCGGGTGTCTGGCATACAGCCAATGGAGACCTTGGCTGTCAGCAGGAACTGCTTTTACTCATCTGCTTCTTAAGCTGAAAGGAGCTTTCGCGTTGAATGAATTCTGACTGCCTTGGTGCTTACTCTCAATGTACTCATCAACCTTTATATCTGTTGGATGGAACTTCAGATGCTATGTGGATGCTGATCAAGTGAGGAGGAAAAGTTGAAACCTCAGCAAAACGGGTCGGTGTGTGTTGTGCCATTTGGAAGCTGAATCTGCTAGGCAAACATTTCCAAACATACTTTGCTGGTTTCAGATATAAATGTTACGACAACTGTGAATCAATCATTTATGAGCTAAAAGGGCACTGAGGGAATTTGGGACACCTGTGATCTATTCCCAGCTCTGCCTGTTCTCTGTTCCAAAGTTTTATCTGTATAGTTTATAATTTCTTCCTGCGTGTCTATACAATGCCTAGAAAAGGCAGTTCAGTTTTGGTGTGGTGTTCTCCAGCATTTCTGTAAATAATCTTGCTGAATTATATGAGTATACAGTGCAGAGGAGTGTGGACTTAGGAAGGGTAGGACAGGGAGCAAGTGAGAAGACTTTACATATCCAGTATACAGTTGCATATGGGTGAGTAGAAAACATACCCTTGTCTGACTTTATGCTTCCAGAACCCAGTGCTGTCATCTGAAGGGAAAAATGGCATTGTAGTTAGTCTAATTTGCCACTAAATGTTTGTATGAGTCTTACATACAGAGAAAGAATCATATGACATATGCTTAGGAGTACGTTTCCTTTGGGAAATTTCAGTCCTATTAAAAATTTTGAGGTCACGTAATGTTACAGCTGCATTAAGAATTCATAGTTGGATGAAAGAAAATAGGTATCTTGCCTGGATTTGTAGTACCTTAAAAAACAAGAGATATTTTATTCATTGATCTCTATGAAAATAAAAACAAGTCTGTCTCTTTTTTACCATGAAGATAAATTGATAGTGTCTTTAAGCTCCTACCAGTGAGAACAAGGGAGTACTAGGAATGGTAAATACTGAGAAAAGCATTTAACAATCACACTCATCTGCTTGAGGCAGGTGTAGCTAATAAGGAGGAAAGGAAGGAACAGCTGTATCTTGGATAAGGCTCCTCAGCCATAGGAAGATAAATAGCTAACAGCTGGTTTCCCACAAGGGGTAACTTTGCTGTAATGCCCCTGTTTCTGCTCCCTTGCTTAGATGAATCTTCTTAGGCCAAAGGGGAAGACATGTTTATACATCATGGAGACAGATGCTTTCATCCTTGAAGATGATAATTTGTCCTGGCTGTGGAAAATTAGTTCTCATTGGTCACATTTGGAGTGGACACAGATGTTTTGTATTATGGTGTTCAAAGTCACACCACTTATTAGGGTAGCAATGCAGCACAGCTTTTCTAGATGTGAAAAATGGTGAGTAGGGAATGTGTTTCTTGATGCAGTTAAATTCTGGGGTTTAGAATAACTTATGAAGGCTTGTAAGATTCTTTTTTTTGAGAGAGTGTGAGAAGGAGAGAGGGTTTCACTGGATGCTTTACCACTCTTTCCAATTTTGCAACAGATATCCTGACATAAATACAATATTAATCACAGTAGGGCTAAAATTACTAATGTAAGATACTTCAACTAAATGGAAAGGATACTCTCACTCCTAAGGCATTGATGAGGCTCATCTTCCTGTCTTATTTTCTCTACCTGTAGGATGGTAAGGCTATGTGATATCCAAGAGCAACTGAGTCCTCTTTTGCTGGCTTCTGTCATCAAGCTTGCAAGTAACATCTAGTTTAATTTTCAAGAAAACTGTCTGAATATTGACATTTAGTAGGGTTTGCAAGGCATAATATTGGGGTTTTCATGCCTCCTTCTGTTTAGGGAAACGCTGAAAGGTGCAATCCAAATTTTATCTTGTGCTGTTCTTTCTTTTCTGCCTGATATTTATTGTTATTGGTACATGAATGTGGTTTTTTCCTGTCTCTGGAACTGACCTGGAAAAAATAGTTCTTCTGGGTGCTTTATTAATATACCGTAGAGATCTCAGAACTGATTCTAGGGTTGATGCTTTTCTTCAAGGCTATTTCAAATTAAACACTTGTTGTTTTTCTTCCCCAACATGTACTGTAAAACAGCACATATCCTCGTGGGACTTCTTCACATATACTAAGTCTTGAGATATTTTCAGTTTCTTTATTTTGCATTAATTTTGGTAATTATTACAACAAGCTTATTAAAATAGATATATAGATGATGATATATGCAGTCACTTGATATGCTTGGGTTATAGCACCTATACAAATACATTGTGAGTGCAATATTTATTTCCAAATTTCAAATGTTTAGCTTAAAAACTAATTATATAATTATTAAATAATAGATACAGGCAAATTTGGTACAACATAAGTTTTGCCAACAGAACTTTTCATGACAAGTAAAAGTGAAAGAGCTTAAGAGACTTCCCAGCAAATCTTTACAATGTAATTATTTTCCAGGAGCTCTGCTGCAGAAAAAAATATATGCCTGTTCCTAGAGTATTGTCTGAGGTTTGCCAAGAAGAATTGGTAATTTTCATATGAAAAGTGTAAGACAAAATTTTCATTGCATCTATCAATCTGGAATCTTTCATACACTTTCACTTTTATGGCAAATTAATTTTTTTTGCTGCTTTTCAAATTTCATAAAAGTTTATTTAAGCCCAAATTTTACGTTGAATTATAAATGTAAATAATGAGCCCTTATTTCATAAGTCAATTTTTCTTTAATGCTAATTTTTGATTTTATTAGCTAGGTTGTATCTACACATTACAAACTAAATTTGCCAGAAATGTAGCTGTGAGTCCCAAATAGTAGGATCCTATAATCTAATCTGCTTTATCTTACATCCTGGTTCTTCATATTCCTGCATATAGAGAAGTCAATGGGAACAGAGACTGCAATTGATGCCAGCTTGACCTGACAGATTCAGTGCAATGCAACTGTTGCTGAGTCAGAACTTAATGTAAGTAACAGAGCTATTATAAAGAAAAAACAATGTGAAAAATAACATTTTATATGAAAAGTAAATCTCCATGTTTTTCTTGGTATAAACATTTATGTTTTTCATAAATATTGACTTGCTTTTCTCACTGCATGCTTCTCTCGTTTGTGTGGTTAACCTTAGCCAACACCCCTATACAACCACTTGCTCATTCTCTCCTGGTGGGATGGGGGAGAGAATTGGAAAGGCAAATGCAAGAAAACTCATAGGTTGAGATAAAGACAGTTTGACAGGGAAAACTAAAGCTACGCAAGCAGTCAAAACAAGGCAAAGAATGAACTCACAATTTCCCATGGACAATCAGGGGTTCAGCCATCTCCAGGACAGCAAGGCTCCATCATGTACAACAGTGACCTAGGAAGATTCATCACTTTGAACAACCCCCTCTTCATTCTTCTTCCCTGCAGTTTATCTGCCAAGCATGATGCCTTATGGCATGGAACAGTGCTGGGGTCAGCTGTCCTGGCTGTGTCCCTTTCCAACTCCTTGTGCCTCCCCAGCCCCCTCGCTGGTGGGGTGGGGTGAGAAACTTAAAAGGCCTTGACTCTGTGTGAGCACTGCTCAGCAATAGTGAAACCATCCCTGTGTTATCAATGCTGTTTTCCACAATTCCAAAACACAGACCCATAGCAGCTACTATGAAGAACCTTAACTCTTTCAGAGCCAAAACAGGCACTGTTATTGAAAGGGCATTTTCTGATGGAAAACTCTTTCAATTAAGGTTTTACAGCAAAGTTTGAAGTACAGACTTCATAGATGTGTAAACATTGTGAGAGTCTTTTTACTTTTTTCTTTTTGTCTGTTTTGAAGGAATTTATTGAAAAAGGTCAAATTGTGCAGGGTAACAGGGGCATTAAGTAGGACTTTTGCAAACCAAAACTTTTTTTTCCATGGAGAAAAATAAAAAGAAAAAAGAGAGCAACTAAATCTTTTTATTAGAGGTTTGAATTGCATTTGTTTGAGTTAATTTAATCTTATCACATTTGTATGCACTTTCTAATTAACAATTAGCTATGTTTTCCTTGTAATAAGTGAGAAATCTTTCAGGAACATGAGAATGGATAAAAGCATGCAGCAGCTTAATGAATCTCTATTTTATCTCTGGAGAGCTAAGTTATATTTAGCAACAGTGACAAACACAACTCTACTTTGGTTTACAGTTTCAGATGTGACAATTTCTTTATGAAATCAACTATCTGCAATAACAAAAGATTCCAAAAATAGTATTCTTTAGTACATAGTCTGAATACTCCAAATAAAAGTAAAGAAAGTAAACTTGTTTTAAACAATGGCCTAAGTCTATTAAGGAGAAATACTGCATTTAATAAGAGAGTTTAATGTGCAAGGAAAGTAGGCAGTTGAAAACACCCACCTTTACCCTAAGTTTTGAAAAGATCATCCCTTCAAAAGATTTGACCTTTAGTAGAGAAAAAATGTGTTATTCCTCTGTTCTCCTAGACCTGATGGAAAATGTTGTGGTTTTATAAGTTAACAAGCAAAGGTAAACTACAGATTTGCACAAAGTTATTCTCCTGACCAGGTAGTTCACATTAAAACTACAGCCTGCACTGTCTTCAGCAGATTTAGCTATATGTGAGTTGGTGAGTTTTTGTCTAGCCCCTTTTAGAAACCTTTTTCTTCTCATAAAGTCATAAGACCTTGATGATTTAAGCAATACTTCCATGAAATGGATTTTTATCACAAAGCAACATTGACTATATCTAAACTAGGTCTCCTACCAGCAAGAGACACAACCTCTGCATGTCTTCCTAGCTGTCCCTCCAGGTGTGCCTACTGGGGTTATTTCACTTTGTGCAAATCACACAATCATTGGGCCAAAGGCAGACCAACTTTATAGCTCTGCTGTTAATATCTGTAAAAATTAACCCTGTCCTGGACAAAACTAGGATACCAATGTATTGAATTGCTAAGTTATTTTGGGGAAAGAATCCATCTCAGCTTTTTAATGACATTTAAAACGGACTGTACTTGGAGAATGAAAAGGGATTCTCATCCTACAAATATTTTTCAGATGAGAGAAAATCTCCTCCTCTATTATTGATCTCAAACAGTCATCATATAATTTTTGTTTGTGCATTCTCCCTTGGTGTCTGCTTAGTGAGAGATTTTCGGACTAATGCCATTTTCTCTGGGAAGAGCCTATCCTATGACACAAGTTTTGAACAGTAGATGGTGTGTGATGAATGTACATTTCTGACCACTTTAAGAAACGACCATCAGCTCTGTGGTTTAATTCTAAACTTGGCCAATTTTGTGTCTCATGTCCCTTGTATAATTAGTTGGAAAATCTGACTTCCAGGACCATTTCCTGTAAAAGGACTTCATCACCCGGCAAGATGGTGGTTAATACAGACAAAACAAACATTTGGAGGCTCAGAGGCCAATTGCTGGCTCTGTGTATCAGCATTAATAATCTCTCTGGAGGCAGTGCCTTTGAATATGTGTCAGAGGTGCTGTTGACGATTTGTCATGGACTGCTTGGTTACAAAAATTGAGTACCCTTTGAGTATCATTAACATAAATGGAAATTTGAATACTCAGCATCTGGGAGGATTTAAATCAGAATAAAGCTGGTTGTGGTGTGTTTCTTCCGGGTTTTTTTGGTTTGGGTTTTTTTTTGTTTGTTTTTGGTTTTTTTGGGGTTTTTTTTGTGTGTTTAGGTTTTTTGTTTGTTTGTTTGTTTGTTTTAATTGTTACATCTCCTTGGAGAATATGGTGCTTTCATTTCAAGCATTTAGAACCAGGAAGTAGGAAGCTATGGGGCAAAAGTCTACATTTTTTATGGGCCTATAGTGATATATCACCAGCGTGAAAAGCAAATGAGAAGTTATTTCCACCAAAAAAGCTCTTTATCTGTTGTGTGTTAGTTCACTTTTTCCTGTGACCAATAATACCTGTTTTATCCTACAGATACTTGCTTACTTGCAAATGGAAATTGTATTCCCTTGATTTTGTTCATTCAATGAGATGGACAAAGTCTTCTAATTCCAAAACCAGAGACTTCTTCATAAGACTTGAACGCTGTATAATGTCAATCTTATGATGCAAAAGCATCTTGTTGATTGATATTTTTGTCATGCCCCAAGGTCTCAGCTCTACTGTATTAGGTAAGTTGCAGACCTTTAATAGCAATTAATTATGTGCTTTGATGGCAAAAGTCAGAAGACAGCCACAGAAAAATGTGGCTGTACAAGAGGTGAGGAGTAAAGACACCTAGTGCTAAACATTTTAAAGTATTCTTAGAATTGACTTGTGTAGAAAAGCCATTTTATCCAGAAGATTATTCCTCAATACTCATGTCTTCTCATGCTTAATGGAAATATCACTAAGTCCAGGGAAAACAGGGGAACAGTTGTGATCAGGCCTTTTAACTGACAAAAGAATGTGAACGTACCAACATTCTGGTCATCTGACTTTCATTATCTGTCTTGGTCGTCTTTTTTATCCTTCTGTCATGATCTAAAAAAGCAAAGGTTAAAGTTTTTTGCAAACTAATGTGATTTGGATCATCAATAATAATAATAGCTACTTCTAGACAGTTTCTCTTATCCAAACACCTGGAATTGATTTAAAATATAAGCTTCTCAAGCCTTACAAGTGTGTTACATAATATTATGCCTGTTAGTGTTCTACATCACTATGAAAGGATGAGTCAATGATTTTGTTGAGACAACTGTGGAAACCTAGAAGAGAATTTTAAGTCAGCTTTTACTTCTCAAACATCAAAGTTATCTAGGGTTTTATAGACACTTAAGGTATTTGTTTTCTTGCATAAAGTTCTCCTTTCCACAAATTTCTTTGAAAGAACATACCAAAGAGCAGCTGAGCTGGGTTTCTGTTCTTTCCCCTCTTGTTACCAAAATGGTCAAATGCTACATTACTTTCTCTGATGTCCCCAGATGCAAGATCCCAGTCAGCTTCTGCAGGGTCTTAAGAAAAGGTCTGTGTCTACTTTCTTGTTATAAAGCATTTGAAGAAAGGCACACAGTAAGCATGACAACAGTAAGAATAAAGTAGTAGGTAGGATTTACAGGCTTGCAACCTTTCCAGTGTTTGCTTTTACCAATAAATTCTTTATATTTTGATGGATTAAAAGTCCAGAGAGTCATAACCTATCTTTGCTAACACTTTGCCAGTTTGTACTTTTGCTTTTCTCATAAGAAAATATGCAAGCCCATTACAATGTGTACTAATCTGCAGAGAATCTTCATTTGTACCAATACATAGAACCACCATCAACAAGGGAGAAGCTGTCAAGTGAGACCAATGTTTACTTCTGTTGAACAAGCTGATCATGATGATCTTGGAATATATAACTAATCCATTTATGTTTTTTACCCTTATGCCAAAATGATCATGTTTTCAACATCAACTGATAAAATCTCTCTCTTAAAGGTATTTTTAATTTTGTCTGTGGGAAATGTTTTCTTTTGCTTACAATGAATACTCTTACAATGTCAGAACTAGTTAGTTTTCAAGACTAATTATTTAAGAATCTTTGTTAAGAAAAAGGGAAAAGTTATATCAGTTGTTTAAAATGATGTTATAGTGAAACAGTTTTCCATGAACAAAAATGTTATGTCAAGTCCAGATTGTAGAATATGTTTCTCAAAACACTAAACTTACTTTTGTTCTAAAATCTGCTTGTGCATTATTGATTATTCCAATTACTGGACATGGAAACAGACCCTGCAATTAGATTTTGAGTTTCTTTCTTACTCCTTGCATAAAACCTTGGACAAACTACTCGAAATGAAGAGGAAAAAAAATTGGAGGAGTACGTTCTCCTAGATGATTTCTTAGCATTTTCTTAGTTACTTAGCAGTGTTACAGGGTTATCAAGTCCAGAAGGCATGCCAAAAGCACTGTGGTTCATATTTCAGTAAACACTATCCTGTAAACTATCAGTAAACACTATACTTTTTTGTTGGAAATGGCAATTTATCCTTGTACCAGAATTCAAGCCAGGATTATATCTATATGTATATTGTATTGTAGATTCTCTATGTCAGATAGACACAGAATATTAATCTCTTCAGACTCAGCTTGGAGCTATTGTTGCCATCTGTAGGAGATTGGATTTGCATATTTGTTATGCTTTTATCTCAAAAGACTTCTGTGTTTACAGACAAGAAGAACTAGTTGGGGTGTGAAGTCTGGGGGCAGACTTGACTGCTGTGACTATGGAATGGTGAACTTTGGGATCCTGAGAGGAGAGAGCCAAGGAAATGACAGGATCACAACCCTAGACTTCAGAAGAATAGATTTTGGAGTGTTCAGAGAATTGTTTGGATGAATATCATGGGATACTGCCTTAAAGAGGAGAGGAGAGGAACATCAGAGAGTCAGTTAATTTTCAAGGATCACCTCCTCCAAGTTCAAGACTTGCTGACACGTTTCAGTAGAAGGTCATGCAAAGGTGGCCAGACATCCTGTGATGAACAAGGAACTCCTGGCAAAGCTGGAGCATACAAAGAAGATGTACAAGAGGTGCAGGCAGGGATAAGTGCCCCAGGATAAACAGAGAATTTTTCAAAGTGTGCAGGGATGGACTTAGGAAAGTCAATTTAAGAGTTTAATCTGGCAAGGGACATAAAGGGCAACAAAGAGGATTTCTGCAGGCATAGCAGCAGCAAAAGAAAGACCCCAGAAAATCTGGCACAGCTGCTGAATTGGTCAGAGGACCTTGTGACAAAGGACATACAGTACCTTCTTTTCCTTGGTCTTTGCTGGCGTGATTTACTTTCACAAACCCAGGCAGAGTCTGGGGGATCTGTGTCTGGCATCAGTCAGCAGCTGGTAAGCAATTGCATTGGATTTGATTTCCCATTTCTCCCATGGGAAAGTCTGATGCAAGCACAGACTAGTCAGGAATCTGTCCAGTGACAGGACAAGAGATGATGCACACAAACTGAAATACAGGAAATATAAGTTGAAGGAAAAATGTTTTTAGAGTGCATGTGGTCAGACACTGGAACAGGCTGCCCAGGAAGGTTGTGGAGTCTCCATCAGTGAAGATATTAAAAACTGGACTAGACGCAGTCCTCATCAACTTGCTGTAGCTGTCCCTGATGGTCTCCTAAGGTCCTTTCAATCTCATTGGGACCTACAAGCTATGACTTACTGCTACATATGCTCCTCCATGTTCATGGGTAAGGTTCACATCAGCTTGCTTCTCGTGGGGAATAGTCCTTCATGGTGACTTGTCACATGTAATTAACCTGAAAATCTGGTGTCAATTTGTGCAAGGTTCTGCACAAAATTTGTAACTTAACTTTTCCTGCCATGAAGTACAGCCTAAATATGGCGTTAAAATAGGTGTGCACAAGACATTGTAATGGTGAGAACATTAATAACGAGGTAACAGTCACGAACACCTTCTTATTTAGTACCACAGGCATCAGAGCAGAGAAGATTAGGGGTTATTGAATAAGAAGGTTTTGTAAATGTTTGATTGCCCCCTCCTTCCATATATGAAAAAGTGGTACTGTCATAATCTGCATAAATTGCTATTTGTTTTATAACAAAATTTTAATCTAAAAGGTAGTATTATTACAGTTGCCCTCTGTCAACAGGATGTATTTTTTAGTTACCAAAAGTATAACAAAATACAGTTTTTAAACATCTGTTTGCAGTAGTTGGGGGAGTTGTGTAAATCTTTAATATTGTATGCTTATTCACTGGGTTTCTGTCATCATCCATAATTTAAAGCAACTAAATCCTGGATTTAGCAAAGTTCACCATTTAGCTAGATCCAGAAGTAACATACAGCATGCCTGTTTTTTCCTTAGGGTGTTAAGTAAGGAGCTTGGAGCTTTGATGAGGTGATAGATACAAGGATATTTACAGAAATGTGGAATGGCCACTAGAAACATCAGGTGTAGCATCAGAGCCTTAGGCTCTCCTCAGTGCCCAGCAGCGATGAACTTCAGCAGAATGTTCAATGGAGAGCAAAATCTAATTAGAAGTGAATTGTGCCAGAATCTTCTGCCTTCATTCTAAAGATAAGACTTGACAGCACCTCTGTCCACTCAGGGTGAAATTTATTGAGACTTCACTATCATATATCAACTTTGTGGAATTAAAAGCAGTCAAGTAAAATGCTAGTAAAGAAAGCATCGAACGATTTAGGTTTAAAAATGTCAGCCTTCAATTTTTGCACTTTTATCAGAAGTACAATTTTGTAGAGTGGTCAAGAGTTATGCAAGCAATTTTAGTTTTGTACTGTGATAAAAAGGGGCTGCTGCTTTAAATCACTTGCCCTTACTTGATAAGAACTTTTTTTAAAATTAGCATAGCAAGTGACCGTGTTGAGAGACAAATTTCTTTAATTAGGGTTCTGTAATTTGCATTTTCTTTCCACTCAAGGTTTAAATCAAAGACAGAAGAACAGAATACAGGACAACAATGTGCTACTTAAATCTTCTTGGAAGTAAAATTTTCTGTCTCAGTAAGAATTAGGAGAGTCTTCCAGGATTAAAATGTTCTAGTACATTTCTTGAGATTGAAGATCTGATTAACATTTAGCATTTTAAATATACTGAGAAAACGGTTTATTTGGAAGATTCGCAGATGTATCACAAAATGAGACATTTAAGGCATCCAGGTCTCTCCAGAAGCAAGATGATAAAAAAATAAAATTGCAAGCTAAAAAAAAAATTAAAAAGTAGTTTAGATTACAGATTAAACTGAGTTTATATTAAAATTAAGTGTAACATTCTGACCAGAAGGGAACATCATAGGTTTATATAAAACACACAGGGACTGTATCTCAGACTTCCTTAGGAATCCTGGTTATCAGTAGGTAGTTTCTTTCCAGAGTGATACTAACATTTTTATTTACTTACAGGGAATTGGTGATGGTTCTGTATACACTATGAGCACAGCCTGTGTCAGTGTAGTTTTGGGTTATGTATGCAGATCTGATTCTCATGCATTCTTTACCAGATTACTTTATTTCTCTACTTGAAGCTGATCAGCTCATATTTTTCGTACCATTGATACTCACTACATCCTTTCTCCACAGCTGTGATTCAGAGGTCAAGACATATCTCAGTGGCTTATAAGTTGCACAGAGCTGCAGTCTAGTGTTCATTTGTTTCTGATGTGTGAGGTCTTGAAATGAAAGAGAAACTACTCAGGCATGTTGTGGCTGAGGTCTCATAGTTAGTAGGGTCATATATACAGAGGGGTTCCAATGCCCACACATACAGAAGGAGGTGAATGTACTCTTTGGGAAAGGGAGTTGTCTTGCACAGGCTGTGTCATGCTCCTAACCTGATGTGATGCAAATCCTCTGCATAATTTTGGCCCTGAGGTTATTGCAGCAGACTGAAAAATGTCCACACTGTTTTATTATAAAATGCGGTGTTTTCTTTGGCAATCGCTGTACAGTTACTAATACTAATGAAAATGTAGAGTTTGGGGTATGATATATTTCTGGTCTGATGTAAGTTATGTGTGAATAAACTCTATCTTGCCCACATTATAAATGGATGGTGTATAGGCTCACTCTCAAACCACATCATTGTCAATATCTTCCATGTTTCAGTGTATTTAAGGCGTTTCCAAAATCTAGAGGTAATACAAGATGAAATATATAAATTCTGTGAATTCCTACTTGATTATTCATGGAACTTGAAAATGGCATTGACAATCAGCTGGTGGTATGCAGTGTAAATACAGTGGGAACCAGCCTCTGGCATGAAGGAAGTAGTGTCACTGCAAAGTGGTGTGCCCTTCTGGCCAGTATAGTTATCACTTATAAGAACCTTATAATGAGGGAAACATGTTCTGACTCTTTTTATGTATTCAATTACCTGAGGGAGGGAAATTAAACTATACACATTAAAATGTGTGTATGCACATGTATATGTTTGTGTGTGCGTGTGTATATTTTCATATGAAGGGATGGCTAGCCAGTGAATAGAGTTCACCAAACGTCTACTGAGGCATTACAAGGTTACATCTATATTAATGCAGTAGCATTGCAAGTGCACAAGGTTTGCATGATATCCATACGACCTCTTTGCCTGGCATGACTTTACTGAGGGTCATCTCTCTCAAGCAGCTCTCAGCACAGTTTGGGGGTCAGCATGGGCTGTGGGCCCCTTTCACAGTCTGGATTTTGGATTTCTGTGCTGGAACTGTAAGGAGTTTTATTTAGGTTTTCTTTTTTTTTTTTTTTTTTGGTGCAAGGTGTCCTGAAGGAGTTGGCCTATTCATCAGAGTACAGAATCTGGTCCTTTTTGTATATTTGAGCATACACAGCCAGCAATAGGAACACGGATCTGTTCAGGTGGGAAGCAGGACTGTGGGATGCGAACTGGAAAACTGCCTGTTCTGCAGAAATTAACCATCTCATATCATAAATCTTGGTGAGTGCAAATTGTACTGCAGAATGAATTTACTTCTGTCCAAAAAGTGTTAAATTTTGTAATGTCAAGGCTGTGAATGACAGTTTCATTGCTAGAGCGGATGTGCACATTTCAAATATGCTAAGCACACTAGGCTGTAGAACAATATGCTGATTATTTTAGTCGCAGGTGGCCACCTTGCAGCTGTTCAGTCTCAGAGATACCTCTTAGACAGACCTGCTACTTCTTGACAGTCCCAGGCATGTTATTTGCCAGGCAGCTGCGTGCATGGAAGATGGCTACCAAATCAAGAATAGTACAATGATCTCAGCTGAGCATTATAGTTACACTGATGCTGGTAGTGCTAGATGTGCTAGATATGATAGCACAGTACACGTGTCTCCTCTCAGTTCGGAATGTAGGAAAAACAGAAACAGATGAAACAGAATGCACCAAAAATAAATTTAAAAAAAGTGCATGGAAGTGAAAACAGTAAAATGGCATGGCATGACATGAAGCGCAGGGAAAAGGACTGAACTTTGCTGAATTGATCCTCAGTGAAATGCGAGGGATTTCATTGCCTTTATCGGAAGAAATTTCCTTTCTGTTCCATCTATTTATTGACCTGTCCTTGGTATCATTTATTTCCTGATTTCCAGGATTATAATTTCTGCAAAATTTGGAGCTTACCCTGCACTTCATGATACCCTATGTCATTTTATTTTTTTCACCTCGGTGCAGATTTTTATTCTTTTTTAGCATATCATTTCCTCAAATTCTTCTCCTCTGGCTTTGTATGTTTTGCTCCCTTCTTTTGGGGTTTTAGGAAGGTTAATTTTGCCAACTTCTGGTCCTTTTCACTGCACCTCATTTCATCTGAATCCATTTTGTTGCAGGCACTCCATTCCCAAATTTTTTTTTTTTTCACTTCCACTTGAGTTGACCATATCTCCTCTCCACAGTGTTTGTTACACTTTCTTCTCTGATTTGAGGACTTCATTGCCTTTCCCGAAAGGAATTTCCTTTCGGGAAAGGCAATGAAATCCCATGAATTTCACTGAGGATCAATTCAGCAAAGTTTGGCCCATTTCGCTGCGCTTCATGTCCTCCCTTGCCATTTTACTGTTTTCACTTTGGTGCATGTTTTTTTATTAGTATATATTTGGTGCATTCTGTTTCATCTATTTCTTCTCCTGTTTCTTGGTCTCTTCTGTTCCCTGATTTGAAGGATTTCCAGGATTAGAATTGTTGCAAAGGATAAGATTTAGTGCAAGGTTTGGTGCTTATCCCTGCACTTCATGATACTCCGTGTCATTCTGTTTTTTTCTCCTCAGTGCCGATTTTTATTAATTTTTTTGCATATCTTTTTGATAGAATTTCACCGATGTGAAAACAGTAAAATGGCATGGGATGACATCAATTGGAAGGAAAAAGATGAAATTTTGCTGAATTTACCTTCAGTGAAATTCGCGGGATTTCATTGCGTTTCCTGAAAGGGAATTCCTTTCGGGAATGACAATGAAATCCTGAAATGAGTGAAGAAATTGGAACAAACACACTGGAGAGGAGATATGATCAACTGAAATGGAATTGGGAAAAAAAAAAAAATTGGAATGGATTGTCTGCAACCAAATCGATTCAGGTGAAATGAGGTGCAGTGAAAAGGCCTGAAAGTTGGCAAGGTTAACCTTCCAGAAACTCCAAAATAAGGGAGCAAATGAAAGGGAGAGACATGAGAAGGAATCACAGATATGAAGTACTTTTAAGAAAAAAATCAGCATGCAGTTGAAAAAAATACTATGGTGGTAGATATCATGAAGTGCAGGGATAAACGCTAAAGCACGCTGAAAGAACATCCCTTGACTTGCTGAAAATCAGGGTACAAATGAAATTAAGATTCAGGGGAAGAAATCAATGAAATGAAATGTATGAAAAAATAAAAAGAAAATTCTGCACCGATGTGAAAACCGCAAAATGGCAGGGGTGACATGATGTGAAGGGAAATGGACCAAACATTTCCAAATTGATCCTCATCGAAATACCAAATTTTCATTTCCTTTTCTGAAAGGACGAAACCCTCTGGAAACACTGTGTAAAAGAGATATCATACATTAAACGCAATTTGAAAGAAATGAAACTTTGGGAATGGATTTAGTACATTCACATGGATTAGGATGTATTGAGGTGCAGTGAAAAGGAGGAAAACTTGCCAAAATTATACTCATTAAAATCCTAAAATCAGGGAATGGATTCAAAGAAAAGGACAGGAGAGGAAATGAATGAATTTAAATACTTAAAAAAAGAAAAAATTGCACTAAAATGAAAACAATAAAATGGCAATGGGCTGACATGAATTTGAGGGAAATGGACCAAACTTTGCCAAACAGGTCCTCATTGAATTCGTAAGATTTCGTTCCCTGTCTCAAAAGGAAAGTCTTCCTTTTTTGAGAGGGAATGAAATCTTGAAATCAGAGAAGAAAGTCAGACAAATGCAGTGGACGAAATGTGGTGCAGGGAAAAGGATTGAACCATATTATGTTCCCAAACTGATTGTGTGAATTTTCTCCGCCTTGGTGTCATGTCGTATGTGGACTGTATATATCACTGCCACTATTGTATCTGTTTCTGGTCATTTTGTTTGTTGAGTGCTATCACAGTTGAAAAGAAGGAGATTAATAAAACATCCCCCAATACTGACAGGGTTTTTCCGAGTGTGTGAAACTCCACATTAACGAAACTTCTCCATGGATTTTAGATTTCAACAACTATAACAAGTGAGAGATAAGTAGAGGTAATAAGGGGTGTTGGAAGATTAAAATTATGTCAATGTCAAATATGAAGGGCAGATACTAAATGCATATCTCAATTTTACATCTCATGAGAATTATGAAGTGTTTCAAAATTTCTGGATTAATTTACTTTTATGAACTCTGAAAATCCTTGAGGTGAAACAAAATATGTCAAAATTCAGAAAATCACTTTCTTGTAAGGGGCAAATTTCACCAGGTTTTAGCCAAAGGTAGTGTCTACAGTGCTCTCCAGAGTCTCAAGGCCATTTTTAAGCCAACAGAAGTACTCATCCTCTTTGTATGCTCATAAAAGAACATTTGTTGCTCTTCTTCCTAGGAAGATCATTTGATTGTGCTCAATGCAGAGTGCCTCAATTTTCTGTGAGCCTCCAGCAACCCTGGAAGGTCTTGCATTGAAAGGGCCTTACACCAAGGTGATCAGGAACCTTGTTTCGAGATAACCTGCTTGGACAGGCTGCTTTCATGAGAAAATATAGATCAGACATGTTAAGATTGCCCTTGAATTCAAAACATAACCAGTTAGACTTCTCCAAAGCCTTTGACATACTCCTCCAAAATATCCACCTCTCTAAGTTAAGCAGATATGGATTTAATGCTGGTAGAACTGCACAGAAATTGTGCATGGATGGAGTTAGAAAGAGGGACTCAGAGCTTTGTTATGTAGCCCTGAGACACAGAATCTTTTGGAGAATTGGTCAGTACTAGATTTGGATTCCAGACCCTATCTTCAGTGATCTGTAGGAGTTTCATTCAATGCAACTTGAATGTTAACATTAACCAAACTCCAGAAACAGAAAGGCAGTAGTGTCTAAGTGTATGTTTGAGGTTAGAAATGCAAAGGTCATGAATACATAGATTCTCTTATATAATCAAGATGTGTTTAGCATTCAGATTCTCTCTGTTCAGCCAAAGGATGGATAGAGATGTTGCAAAAGGGTGCTTACACAAGTAACTGAAGTGCAGGAACAATTTCCACACTTGTTTCCAAAAGCATACAAAATTACAAGATAAGAGAAATAAATGCTTAAACATCCCTAGACTACAACCTGAAGAGTAGGCAAATTGTTTTGCTACAGTGAAAACCTTTTAAATAATTTGGAGCTACTTTTCAATTTATGATTGTAACAAATATTTTCATGACAAAAAAACATGATTGGGAGAAGAATACCTTAAAATAAAGCCAGTCCTCAGCAAACATTGAATTATTTAGAGACTTTATTAGTACTATTAGTTTTAAGCCTTGCTTTCTTATTCAGCTAATTACAAATAATAGCAAATAACAGCAACAACAAAAAGATATGGGGGGATTGGCAGGCAGAAGTGTGCCTTATTATTGTACTCCTACTTATCCATCAAGTGATCCCACATCACTCCATCTTGACACATAAACCTTTAATATATAGTTACTGTGATTTATAATCTAATATAGGAGACAAAGGCATCTACAATTTAATTTGAAAAGGTAGAATTCCAAGGACAGGAATTTCAGAAAATGTACCTGGTGACTTTAGAGGATACAGAAAGCTCATAGCTGTATAGTCACGTTCTCCTCTTTTTTTAATACAGACCTCAGAACTGTTGTGCTATGGTACTTAGTCCTGTATCTCCACATACAATAAAAAGCTTCTGAAAGCCCAGTAACATAATCTTCATTCAGGGAGAAGTATTGTATTGCAGATGACACAGGAAGCAGAAGGTTGAACTAACTATTCTAAACCTTTCACAGAACCACAGAATATCATGAGTTGGAGGGAATCCACAAAGGTCATCAAAGTCCAACTCCTAGCCCTGCACAGGACAATCCCAAGAGTCACACCATGTGCCTGAGAGCCTTGTCCGCATGCTTCTAGAACTCTGTCAGGCTTTGTGTTGTGACCACTTCCTTGGGGAGCCTGTTCCAGTGCCCAACCACCCTCTGGGTGAAGAACTTTTTTGTAATATTCAACTTAAGCCTCCCCTCTCTCATCTTGAGGCTGAACAAGACAAGTAACCCCAGCTGCTCCTCATATGGTTTCCACTCTAGATCCATCACCAAATTTGTAGCGCTCCTTTGGACATCCTCTAATAACTTTATGTCCTTCTTATATTGTGATGCCCAAAACTGCACACAGGACTCAAGAGAAGTTGTTATACCTGCATGCAAGTTGTCTGAAAGTACTTTTTCTCTATTTTGTAGAGAATATGTTTTTTGTTTATAGATATAAACACAAGGAGCACAGTCTTAATGACCTACTGTTTGAGGGTGATCCTTCAATGTGCAGTGCAACACTATTCTGGAAGAGGTTGTTAAAGTGTTGCTAGTTCTTCGCTAGTGGAAATTTATTCAAAGAAAATAAACATTTATCATTAGTAGGCTTCTGCTCCCATTTCATCCTGCTAATGAATCACTTCTACAAGGATTAGATGTTGATTAGATATAATGGCTGTTAATGATCTTATCTACTAAATTAAGGCAGATGTTAAGGGATTTATACTTAAAAATACCTCATGTGGTAAGTCTCAGGAGTGTACAGAGGAAAGGCAACGCTGTCTGCAATCATAGTGATAACAAACTAACCATGACCTGAGGAGGTCAGGAAGTGTTCATATTATTTGATTAGAAAAGGTACAAGCAAAATTCCTACTTCCATATGAGCATTTTTGAAGACAACTGAATGAAAAAAAAAATTCTAAAAAGACTCTGAACCTGAAATTAATTTTAAAAATGTCATTATCGGTAAACTGTGAAAATGATTCCTGCTAGAGGAACTCAGCCTTGCCTGGTGAGAGTGACCAATCTGATTTTTATTTATGCCTCAACATAC